>PVIR01002708.1:0-12225 GCA_004026965.1 Petromus typicus
TCATACACATTCTTATCCAAACTCCAGGGACACTGGGTGACAGTCAGAGGTAACGTTACAAATGAGGACAGTCCCTCAAATCCAGGCCACATTCCTCCTGCCAACAGATGGGCAGGAGCCCTTTTGTCCCATTAACTTAAGGTAACAACTGTTAAGCCAAGATCAACACCTGTGAATGCAGACTATGTAACCACAGTTGGCCATCCCCAGCCCCCACACCCAAGTGACCATGACCTTAGCATATCTTCATGTTTTTACTTCCCTTCTGCTCTGCTTCCTCCCACCCCTCCTTTCTGCTGCAAAAGCATTATTCCTGCATGTCCTATTATGTACTAGCACAACACTCAGCTTCTTAATGGAAAGCCGGCTAATAGCCTTGTTCATGTCAAGAATTACAGCTTATAATATAATGATAATGGAAACAAATTCTTAAAAAAGAACAAAAGAAAATTCCTAAAAATTTAACAGAAAAAAAGGAAAAGGTGTGAAAAGATGTTCAATATCATCATGAAAAACGTCAGCAAAGTGTCACTTTGTACAGACTAGAACAGCTAAAGCTAACCAGTGTGGCGAGGACACTGGATCTCCTACATGACCGGTGTGAAGGCAAAGTCCCACTGCCTCTGGGAAGGATGGGTTTTCTGTTTACCATATGATTTGGCAATCACTTTCTTGGGCATTTATTTTGGAGAAATGGAAACATATGTTCACACAAAATTATGTACAGTAATAATTGTCATTGAAAAATAACTAGAAACAACTTCATTGCTCTTTAAAGGGTGATGGTAGGACAAATCCTAGGACACGAGGCAGTGCTTGGACACACTGATACGTGCAACAGCCTGGATGGATCTTATGCTGAGTAAAAGGAAGGCTGTTCCAGTCTCATATGACACAATTCCAAAGCCAGGCCTGCCGTCTAGCCGCACCATGAGGTGTTAGTCCCTGACACCACAGCGCACCTGTGTAACTGGGGCAACCATGGGGAACACTGCCTGGCAGATACAGAGAACTCTGAATGACTTTTACGGTTTCCTATGAACCCATGATTTTAATTCACAAAGTTAAGAGGAAAAGAGAAGAATGTATGATGCTGCCAAGCTTCAGTTCACACTATGCCAAGGCTGCTTCCCTCGAGCCGAGTATCCAACCCGCAACGCCTGTACGTCAGTGTCAGGCACTGCAGTACGAACCAGTCCTGCGGGGAAGTGGGTCTCCAGGAAACACCTGTGCCCTGGGAGGGAGGGAGGCAGCCCAGCTGTGCGGGGTAGAGTCTGCACAGCGCTTGTGCTCTGGGACCTGCACTGACTGCATAGGTAACGTGTAATGGGTCACCTCAGCTTAGAGCTGGCGTTCTTCCTAAAACCAGAAAGGTCAAGGTTTTCCTGGATACTATGAGACCTAAACAGAGGAACCTAAAGTATTTAGTGTAGTGCCTATATTTAAATTACCACTGAAAAAAGATTGAAATGCTAAAAGGGTGGGGACCAGGTTTCCTATCGATAGGTAGCTGGATGATCTATCTGTTGGTCTGTCTATCTATCTACCTCTCTGTCTACCCATCTGTCTGTAATCTATCTTTGGTACTAGTGAATGAATCCATGGCTTCACTGAGCTACATCTCCAGACCTCTTTAAAATTTTTATTTTTGACAAGTTTCCACTAAGCTGCGCCTGCTGGTCTTAACTTGCCTGCCTCTGCCTCCCAGGATGAGATTACCCAGCTGGGAATGGCTTCTTCACAAGTCTGTGAGGGAGTAGTACGGCACAGGCTACTTTAAGGCAGGGGAGAAGAGGCATCTTTCTCTGCTTCCTAAAGAAACCAGCCCAATTCAGAACACAAGGTGAGTTTTTAAGCAATCAACCATGTTTATATTATTATTCTTGGTTTAAATTCATGGATAAGGGATAGATTTTTTAAAATATATTAAACTCAAACTCTGAAAATCCATCTTTTTTCTAATCAGGGGATTAAGTCCTTTCTTGAGTTGGCAAGTGTCAAGGAAGTGTGATCTGCCCCAAAGGACACTGACCACTGGCCTCCTGAATGCACCACAGTGTGGAGAGAGAACTCCATCTTGCTCAGAGCCATACTCCCAGCCCCGGAGATGCATCAGGCAGTCTCAGGCCACAGTGGGCTTCACGCTGGCCATCCCGTGCTTGCTCTCCCAACTGTCTGCAGGAGGACAGACTGGTTAATGACTCTTCTCAAAGTCCCAGAGAGTTGAGGGCAATCACAGTGACAACCAGGCCTGTGGCAGGGCTGGCCACAGCTGTCCTCTCTGGGCCAGGCCAGCCATGTGCTTCTGGGCAGCCTGAGGGCACAGGGGAAACACACGTCTTGGAGCACATGGTGTGATGCTCGCGAGCACTGAGCCAGTTCATCCAGCCTTGCCAGATCAGGCAAAATCTAAGTTTTAGATAAGTGACTTATCTTTTTAGAAAGGTTCCTTCCATGTTGCTATTACTCAAATGTTCCCAACAACTGAAGCATTACATTTTAATTAAAACATTATTAGTTTTCACTTACATTCTTCCAGGCAGTAGTTTGTAATCTACACTTCACCACATCTTCACTTATAACCACTTTTGCTTTAAATGGAAAGAGTGACCTAGAAACACTTTTCTTTTTCTTTCTTTCTTTTTTTTTTTTTTTTAGGTTTTTGAGACAGGGTCTCGCTTTGTGGTTCAGGCTGGCCCTGAGCTCAGCCTCAAACTCACATCACAGCAATCCTCCTGCCTCTGCCTTCGAGTGCTGGGATTACAGGCGTGTGCCACTACGCCCGGCACTGTGGTATGTGGTACTGGTTGCTGCTGGGCGTGAGTCTCCATGCTCAGTATGGTATGTGGTTACCGGAGATTGAACCCGGGTCCTTGCGCTTGTAAGACAGGTGCCGGAACCACTGAGCTAACTCCCTGGCCCCAGAAACACTTTTCTTTTAGCTGTCCTGTCCCTATGCATGGTCTTGACCTTGATCTTGAAAAATAAACCTGAACTATTTTGAGTTTATTGCTTTTTTTCTTTCAGTACTGGGAATTGAACCCATAAAGTGCTGAGCTATTCTTAATCCCTTTAATTTTTGAAGTCTGGAGCAAGGTCTCACCAAGTTGCCCCAGCTGGCCTTGAACTCGGATCCTCCTGGCTCAGCAGTGACAGTAGCCAGGATTACATGCATGTACCACAACATTCAGCTGAATTCATTCCTTTTATAAGTTGCTCATAGGTCTGGTTTTTATTATTTTATTTTGCAGGGTTGGGGATTTATTTCAGTCTTTGTACAGGCCAGGCAAGCACTCTGCTATACAGTTACATCTTGAGCCTGAATCAATTGGTTTTTATTAACTTAAAACACTGTTTGAAATTTTTATCCAAAAGCTTATACTGAACTAATGAAGCTGTCCTTGGGCCTTGAGCCAAATGAATGAGACACTGTCAGTGTTCCGGCAGTCAGCGAGCTCAGAAGGAAGTAGGCGTCAGTGTGGCTTACCAGGCCTGCCGTACTGAGCACATAGTTGGCATCCAGTCTCCATTTGTTGAACTGCATAAGTGAACTCATCAGGCATAGATGTGACTCACAGGTTCACAAGGACAGGAATGGATTTATTAGTAGGCACCCCACCATTATCTTACATATCTGTCACCAGAGGAAATATGCTCTTTGCTGAAGCCATGAAGAAAAAATAATGTACAGTCTCCAAAGACAGCTTCACAGAGCTAAACATCCCAGAATTTATAGGCCTGCGTAGCTCCTTCTGTGCTAAACCACATTTTGCTTGTGAGTTGTGAAAGATTAATGCAGGATGATCGGAACAGTCGCGCTGCCTATTCCAAAGGACTGACAACTAGGTGCACCGACACATGCTCTAAGCCCTTGGCAGATCCTGCTCAGCAAGTGTCTCTGCGTCCCGTCCCATGAGCCATGCCGGAAGCCTGTGCTAACAGTGTGACTTATGGAAACACTCATTTTTATTCATCTGGGGCTGAGGGCAGTGTGTCTTTGACCTCCAAAATGGTTGGAGACTGAGTCATGTAGGTATTACACCTCAGAAAAATGCTAGACACAAAGGGCCAAGGGTTTCATGGTCAGCAGTATTTTGTACACACTGCCAGTCATCATCGTTGGGAAATAATTCTCCTGGACAGGGCCACTGGTGCCTCATCCTGGGCATCTTGGACTCTGCTCTGTGCACCCTCTTCCTTGGCCACCTGCACTCTCCAATAACCTACAACTGTCAGGACAATCGTTCCACTTGAGTTCTGTGAGTTCTTAGAGAATCAGCAAACTGAGGGGTGTCTAAGGGAACGTGCATTAAAAACAGGAGGCTGGGGCCGGGGAGTTAGCTCAGTGGTTCCGGCGCCTGTCTTGCAAGCGCAAGGGCCCGGGTTCATTTCCCTGGTAACCACATAACAATACTGGGCGTGGAGACCCACACCCAGCAGCAACCAGTACCACATACCACAGTGCCGGGCGTGGTGGCTCATGCCTGTAATCCCAGCACTCGGGAGGCAGAGGCAGGAGGACTGTGACGTGAGTTTGAGGCTGAGCTCAGGGCCAGCCTGAACCACAAAGCGAGACCCTGTCTCAAAAAAACCTAAAAAAAAAAAAAAAAAAAAAAAGGAGGCTGAGGGTGCAGCATGACTGAGTACTGCCTAGTGTAAGTGGGTCCTGGGTTCGGCCCTCAGCGAGATATAACTGCCCAGGCCACCTTTTCAACCCCTGGGATCACAAGGGAGTCCAGTGGTTATTGTTTCAAGTCTCTGAACTTCAGGGCAGCTCATTTTGCTGCAATGGATAACTGAAGTCAGCAGGAATGCTACCATGACGAGGCTACACATGTCAGAAACTTCTGACAACTCCATTTTCCAAATTGAAAGCAAAAGCCAGAAAATCAGTTCTTTTTTTTTTTTTTTTTTAGGTTTTTTGAGAGAGTTTCGCTTTTGTGGTTCAGGCTGGCCCTGATCTTAGCCTCAAACTCACATCACAGCAATCCTCCTGCCTCTGCCTCCCGAGTGCTGGGATTACAGGCGTGAGGCACCTCGCCTAGCACTGTGGTATGTGGTACTGGTTGCTGCTGGGCGTGAGTCTCCATGCCCAGTATGGTATGTGGTTACCGGGGAATCGAACCTGGGCCTTGCGCTTGCAAGACAGGTGCTGGAACCACTGAGCTAACTCCCTGGCCCGAAAATCAGTATCTTAAGGGACCTGGAATTTAATAAAATCCTCTCTGTTTGCTGAAGTTTGTTGGTTAAGATATTTAGGCCCAGGCTTACTTTTATTGCGATTTGGAAACAGTAAAAGGAATTAAGAATTTTATTTTTAAAATGAGAATATGAGTTAGCTAGGTTTAGGCAAATTTTCTAGGCAAGGAGCTGGAGACCTAGGTTTCCCAATGCTGTCTCCCGTGCTGTGCCCAGCGAGGTTCCATCTGCCTCCCTCCAGGCAGCCCCAGGAGAGGAGAAGCCAAACCTGACACACAGTGCTGGACAGCCCTGGGGCATTTCCATAGGAGGCTCCGCTATGCGCCTGGTGAACAGCTCAGGAGCTCATGACAGCTCCTTGCTCATGATAAAACCACACTGTATGATCAGGGGACAGCAACAGTGCCGGAACTTCGAGGTAATTACCAGAGTGCCCTTTTCCAGGCTGTTAAATGTCTTCTGAAGTTTCATAATTCATCCAGCATTTATCATTTTGAAAAGCAGAGATCTTAAAGAACAGTAAAAAATGATGACAGGTCATGTAGTCTGGTAAGTGGCATGTTGGCTAATAAAAGTCTTTCTGGGAAAATGAAACCCAAGCTCCTTATAAGACATAGATCATCCTGGCTAACAGTGATAATAGAGATGTTTGTGCTTTTTTACTTTCATTCCTATGCTTACACTTCACCTGTGGCAGTTTTAAATGACTTAATCCATCTGTAAACTTTTAAGTGGAGAAACATATTATCTTAGATCCTTCTATAAATCAAAACACATACTTTAAAAAATCCAATATTCTTTCCTTGTGCTAAGAAAAAATCCCAGGTGCCTGTTCAATCACTTTATTTCCAGAGGGCAAAAATCCCATCAAAGAGCTGTTGGTGGGGAAAGCACAGCACTTTCTCAGCTCCCAGGAGGGGAAATGTGAGGGGCCTCACCATGGCTGCTCAGTCTTCCAAGATCAGATGGAAACTCTGCGACACAAAGCACGATGCTCTGTGCCCGCAGCAAGTTTTCCAAAGCTCACTTGTGTTTCCTGGACTGTGAATGGGCTGACTCCCTTTTCTCAGTGCTCACCGACAGCACAGTTTTGGAGGGGCTTGCCCCTACAACCTGGGCATGCCGTTCATTGCTACATAGAAAGCACATCTTTAGACAGAAATGAATCAGTATTGCACAGAAAGGTCGACCTCCATTTCGGGAGCTTACTGGAGATGAATTGGGTCACCGGGCAGTGCACAGGCAGACACCTGCATGAACCAGGCCAGGAACGTTCAGTGCTGTGCTCTGTGATGATGGTGACACAGGATGGAAACATTCATGGATTTTCTCCTTGTACCTTTTTGGAAATAAAAATTTGACTCATTTTTCTGCAGAATGCTTGAGTGTTTTCATTAGGAGGTTTCTATAGTCCTCATCTGAGTTACAGAAAATTAAATGATTTCAAAGCTAGGATACAATTTTATTGGTCATAAACAGCATTGAGTATTAAAATCTGTCATGAGATTAGAAGGTTCATACCCAGGAATGCAAATAAGTTCAGCTAATTTAGATAATGCAAATGTGGCATATATTTCCAATATTATAATTCTTGCTAATATGCTAATTAACTTCATTAGAATATTTTAATTTCCCTAATAGCACTTAACTGTATACCACAAATACTTTCAGTGTATGGGTAAACACATTCAAACTTCATTTATTATTTATCAAGGCTAGTGTGCTAAACTATATCCTGGCTCATTCTCAAATATGTCAAGGATAAACTCAAATTCTTGGTAAAAAGTCCAACCAATCTGATATGTGCAAGCTCCCCAAAATATCATTTTAAGTTTTGACTGGACAGGACTCTACTAGCAAGTTTAAGCTTTGTGGGGTTCTGTAATTATACAGTGGGGAAAAAAGCATTTTCCAGATAAATGTGAGTAAGATAGTGAAAGATAAGCAGTATTTCTGTATCATTAAGTTTCTATTGCAGGTTTTTAAAAAAATTTTTGAATTGTGTTTGAAATATCTAGTAATCAGAAAAATACAAGGCTTCCTTGTTCAAAGGTTCTGAGCCCTCAAACCTGAAAGGCAATGTGAAGCTTGAACAGCATGTATTGTTCACAGGATACGTGGGGCAGTCTGGTGCACAGAGAGGGTACAGCCCCCACCAAGCTGCCTGGGAGGGCACACTCATCTCCAGGGTGGGGGTTCAGATTATCCTAAATGGTGAGCACCTTGAGCTGAAGCTTCTGAAAGGCAGACACCTGAGTCACACGAGCCCTTCAAACTGGAAACCAAGTTAGAAAAGCTCACATTTAAAACCAGACTCACAGTCACAGTGAGAGAACAAGAGCTAAAGAACAAGTCACAGAGAGAACAAGTCACAGCTGTAGTGATTTAAATTCTGTCTATAACTTTATTATTCAAAAAACCATTTTAGAAGCATAACGCTCACTATTCTCTGAGCTGAGGATGTAACCAGAAATTACCTTTGACCATACTATATTTAAAAGTTATTGACATTCTGGTTGTGATACTCAGTAAACCATTGTAACACAGTTCTTGCTTTCTCAAAATATAAGACATCATTTTAAAAACAGGTTCTAAGACCCCGTAATGACTATGAACTTTGCAAAAATGGCATCCAGGTGCATCAGACAGCAACTGACCCTACTCAAGCAGCTCTCCAGGCATGAGCCCGAGGAGGAGATGGGCACCGTCTGAAGAACCTGAGAAACGCCAGCGAACGGAGTCCTTCCTTCAATACAGAGCTGGCCTTCCACACTCATGGGTTCTGCATCAGTGGAGTCAACCAAACATGAATGGAAATTATTTTTACTAACAAAGTAGAGCTGGGTATGGACCCCAGGGGTAGAGCTCCATGCACAAGATCCCGTGTTCAACATATACAAGTGTCTGTGCTATACATGGAAACTTTTTCTTGACATTATTCCCTGAACAATCTCCTGTGACTTGCCCTCACTATTCTTTTGCTTAGTGGCTATACTCTGCGGGACAGGTAAGGCAAGGACAGATGGATGGGGGCTGGCATTGTTGATCCTCAGTTTTCAAGGCTATTTTCCAGCCTAGTTCTTAAGTGCAGGGAAATACAGTAGCACTTATACTGTACTAGGTATGTAAGTAACCTATGAATGTTATGAAGAGTATAGGACAGTAGTGACAAACCTGTGCACATGTGCTATAACAGGTGCTTATCCCTGCAAGCTCTAAGAGGTTTGCTATCATTGCTACAGAAGGAAGAGGGAGGCTATGCGTAAGTACTAAACCATTTTAGATGAGGTATGGACAGGACATGTTGTGCTGTTTGCAGAGTCCTGGATCCACTATAGACATGGAGGGATGACCACACTGCTCACCACCTCCAGAGGGTAAAGCTCTTCCTGCTGCCCTAAGCACACAGGACTGCTAGCCTGGGTGCAGCTCCATCCCGAAGTCCAGGGTAGATGTAAATTTCTCTCTGGTTGGTTCTGCACATAACTAAATATAAATGAGAAATTCAGGGCTGGGGATTTAGCTCAGTGGTTCCGGCGCCTGTCTTGCAAGTGCAAGGACCCGGGTTCAATCCCCAGTAACCACATACAATACTGGGTGTGGAGACTCACACCCAGCACCAACTAGTACCACACACCACAGTGCCGGGCGTGGTGGCTCACGCCTGTAATCCCAGCACTTGGGAGGCAGAGGCAGGAGGATTGCTGTGATGTGAGTTGGAGGCTGAGCTCAGGACCAGCCTGAACTCCAAAGCGAGACCCTGTCTCAAAAAATTAAAAAAAAAAAAAAGAAAGAAATTCAATCACCAACTGTCCGGACACATGTTCATGTTTTCTCCTGAGATCTGGGAGGGAAGAGAATGGATCAGATCAGCAGTTCGCATCTGGCCACACCCTCTGCTTTTCCTTATGAGGAAAAGAGCTGGCCGGGGAAGGCCACTGAATTCCATCCATGAGCACTTGGGAGGTAACGAAGCTCAGGGGCCAATTTGCAGTCATTATGCTATTGCTACAAAATCTAGCAATCCCTTACCTACTCGAGGAAGCAAAAACATTAATTTTTGCTCTAGTGTCAGGATTTAATCAAACATGGAATTATGTTTTGCCTTTACTACTTGTCTTAGCAAACAAATGAGGGTTCTAGAGAAACTGACTGCTTCTCTCTAGGCTGCAACGGATTAAAGCAGAATCTCAACTTCTGGGATTTTCATTTAATGGGATTTTTTTTTCTGGTGAACTATATTTATTGTCAGTATTCTGGGAAATAGGCAAGTTTTAGGTTAGCAGGTACTTGTAGTTACAGACACAGTGATAATGCAAATATTTAGTGCTGGTAGACAGGTCTGGTCTTCCTAGGTGATACAGTGGTTAGCAGGTTTCCATTTCTATACACCAGAAATTATATAGAAAAAACACTCAAACCACTTAGAATGCAAATAATTCTTTGGTTTACTTATCACATGGCAAATAAAAAGATACAAAAACCTCATAGTTAAATAAAAAAGTGGCATTCTTTATTTATCAAAACTTTTGAAACACTGAAATGCAATCATCTCCATCTTCTTTAGCAATTTATTTGCTTCCTTTTTGTTCTTCAGTCCCCCGAATTATTTTGATGGGTTGCTCTCTAAAACAAAGGCGCTCAGGTCATCCTTAATTCTACATCTTGTGCCAGCATCAGACTGATCTAGGTTTTCTCTTGTCTCTTAGTCAAGAGGCGGGAGTTAACAATGAAGATCTCCTCAGCACATATTGAGGACCAGTTCAAAGGAAAACACTTCAAGGCAATGATATACCAGGACAGTTTTGAGAATTTAAGCATCACTGTTGGTACCAGAAAGGAATACTCAATTTCAAAAGTATACCGTTAAATCAGACATGTTCATAATGTCTAATATTCGTTTCCACAGTTTTGATTTCTAAAAAACAGTTTTCTGAGGTTCAATGTAACTGCTTCTGATGTAATTCTTGAATGTTTATGACATAATCTTTAACAAAGCAATGAAAGATAAACTTGAATACAGAACTGTTTCAAAAGGAGCAACAGTAACAAGAGAAAGCTTTTGGCTTTTAAAAAAGGTACATTTACATAGTAAGGAACAGAAATGAATCAAAATACATAACTTTGTACACTGAGAGATACCTAATGTGACATCAATACAACTCCCCTTAAAAAGTCATGAGATTTGGAGCCACACTCATTTTCCTTCATGTAACTCTCCATCTGCATTTGTCTTTCCCTAAACCTGGTACCCACTAGGAAAGCTTCAACCACAACTTCTGGCAGTATGTTTTTCTTCAAATGAAACAAGCCTCATAAAAGGATGACCGTGAATGTCTGACAGCTGCATTCGGCAATGTCTTCCTAAAGTACATGTGACCTATACAAAACTCTTTCTTTCTTCATGAATCAGCAGTGTTCCCTCCCCAGATAAATCACAGTCATGGGCTTAATTTACCAGCTCATATGTTCTCTTCATCCAACATTTTATTGATTCCATCACAAAGTTTTTGTAAGTGAGGTTTAAAATTGCCAAAGGGATTATACAAAGCAGCCAAAAACTCACAATTTGAAAAGTGGTCGAAGACGTTATTGACCCGTCCGTGTGACTTCGCTGTGAGGTGTCGCTGAATGATCTGGTGCAGCATCTCTCTGCACTCGTTTAACAGCTTGGACAGCACGTTCCGGTCGAAGGTGTAATCCACCTGGTGGAAACTGACCACGGTCATGGCAAGCTGATGGACCTTCTTTTTGAATTTCTCCATTAGTGCAAGCTCGTCCTGGTTGAACTGGTTATTCCTGTAGAGAATGGCCAGCTTGATGACGGTTTTGATGAGGTTTTTGATGATCTTTTCAGCCTCCTTCTTGTTCTGGGTGTACTCCTTGGTCACTCTGTAGAGCTCATCCAGCACCTCACTGCTGGTGTCATCTATTAAGGTGGTGGCGATGGATTTTGACACCATTTTACCCAAGATCTTCTTCTGTGCCTGAACGGCCAGGTTTTTGGAATTAAAGACATCTGTGGCCACTGTCCGGGGCAAACAGAGGGGAGAAAGCAACAAGATCAGTACCAAAAGGATCAAATTAAACACCAAACATTAAGGAGTATTTTCTCATTTTCCCACTATCATGTCATTTGCCTCCTGTCTACTGATGTCTCTGGGCAGAAGAAATATTTAAAAGTTTTACTGTAATTTTAGAATTATGTTCTCATTTGTGGCTAGGTTGATGAATAAGTCAAATATTTTATACTTACTGCTATGTAATCAATACTTTCTTTAGAAATTAAAGTCGATAATTTTATTGAAAACAAAAATAGCATGTCTTATGATGTGGTAAGAGTCTATGAAACTTTGACCTAATTTAATTTTATAAAGTTTATTAAAACCACAAAATAATCTTTATACTTGTCCCCTGTACAACAGCAACCCTGAGCGACTTTAAGAAACTCATTTAAATGAAATGGAGATAAATGGTAAAATCAAGATATTGAGTAAGACAACAACTTCATAGAAACAAATAAAAAAAAAAAGAGCCTTCTTTTATAATCCAGTTGCAGAAAATCCAACTGTACTCACAAATCTGGTATCCTAATCACCCTGAATTTTAATTCCTAGAAGCCAAGTTTGGGAAGGAAATTCTCCTTGGAGTGTTCCCTGCCATTCGCTATTCTGATGAATTGGCAGATTGTCCTCTTTTAATTGTTATACACTTTCAGGAAATAACCACATTTCAATAGCTAATAAAATATGCTACATGAAATACACTCTGAAAATGCTGATGTTCAGACTTTATTACTTTTGGAATGATTGTCACTTGAGAGATGTTTAAAATGCCCGTAATAATAGCTGTACATACTAAATATTAATGAGAAACCATATGTATTTTTTCTGTATTATAGCCAGTCTGTGAAAATGCTCAAAGAAGGTTTATTCCCCAAAGCAAGCCTAGCTTTTCTCTGGGCAGGCAGCAATCTCAAGGCTCTTCCTCTAGAACTGTGCTTTTTTTCCTGTTCTCTTAGGGCCT
>PVIR01002708.1:12325-35834 GCA_004026965.1 Petromus typicus
ATATATATATATATATATATATATATATATATATATATATATATATATATATATATATATATGTGGGTAGTCAGAAATTAGTCAAGGCATCAATAATGTAGAATTAGCTCTAGTTGGACAGGCTAGCATCATCAGGAAGTGAAAAGGTAGCTGCTTTGAAATTCTGGCTAGGACAACATACAAGAATGACTCCCACAATGTGTAGCTATAATTTATACATGAAATTCAGGCAAAGAGTAGCCATATAAGATTTAAAGTGTGAGCTCGTGGTAGGTATACAGAACCAAGATAGAATGGCTCCTTCCAACCAGAACAGCATTCATGAACATATAATATCATATACATGATGATGGAAGAATGTCATGATTTAACTTAAAATGGTGCCCTCACAAATGTCAGTATTTAAACTTCTCAAACATGAACTGAAACTGCAGAAGAAGAACTGAAATATATTTTGAGAAAGAAAAGGAAAGTGAAATTGTGTGAAAAGCAGCCAACTTTACGTAGGTCCTCACTTTTCAAAGTTGTATCAATTAAGCAGTAGTCTATTCCTATTCTTACTTTGTCAATGAACTGTAGAAGAAGTTTGAAAGACACTTGTGTGGTCAACACCACTGTACAAAGACCAAAGACAATCTTTCATCTTAGAACTCCTGATTCAAACAGACAAACTTGATTTATACAGGAGGGAACATGCCATCATTTCCAGGCACATAGCAAATAACTGGGATTTCTGCAATGTATTTTATATAAAGTTAGAAGGTTTTTCTGTTTTTAATCTTCAGAATATGGCAGTCTACAAACACGGCAGCCGAGGATGACAGTGGGGCTTCCCAAGACAGTGCTGGGAGACAGTGAGATGGGGGTCAGGCTTGTTAGATCCTTCTGGCCACTTATCCAAAGGTGGACTTGTGGTAGACACTTGTCTACCACTCCTCAGCTACTTTTCTGACCAAATAGCCATATCCTGCTCCATTTCAAACATAAAGTGAAACAAGAACTTTGTGGCACAGAACTTTAACTTCCTGCAAGAGAGCATATGAAAGCAAATCTATCGCAGGCCACAAACCAGGTCATTCCCTATTTACTGGTAACAAGTCTGGACCAGGACAGGAAAGCTGATTTCTGTGAGCTTCAAATGCCATTTAGAGACACAGCAGCTAGGCCACGCTTGCATTTTATTTCTGGTTGTTCCAGGGAGTGATCTTTTTAAATGATGAAGCTCTTTTTCCCCATCTACCAGGAACATATGCACACAGTAGATTTACTTTTCAGCATCAGTAAAAGCTTTTTCATAGCC
The DNA here is from genome assembly GCA_004026965.1 of Petromus typicus. Lineage (NCBI taxonomy): Eukaryota > Metazoa > Chordata > Mammalia > Rodentia > Petromuridae > Petromus > Petromus typicus. The sequence goes on from PVIR01002708.1 coordinate 13,626, forward strand.
AAGGGGGGGGGGGGTTTGTGGCTAGGAGGTGCTGGGCAGAGATGTGGATCTGGGGTCATCAGGTCTTTGTCTTTCTTGCAGATAAGTGGCACTAGCCGCTCCTGCTCAAGCTCACTCATCAGTCCCACATCCTCCACCAGGTCTCTCACAGGAGGCCTGGCACATCTCAGGCCTCCTCAGACCAAGGTTTTCTCCATTCTCACCCTGTGTGACCTCATCCCAGGGTTTCAAATACCACCTGTATGCCAGGTACTCCCACAGTTGTAACTTCGCCTCAGGCTCATTTTCCAGAAGCACTGAAGGGACATCTTTTCTCTTATGATTCCTTAGGCATTGCAAATGTGCCCAGTCCAGAAATGAAACCCAATTCCTGCCTCCAAAGCGCTCCCTGACATCCTTCAGTATCTCAGTTATGAACATCTTCCAGCCATGTGCTCAAGCCAGAGACCAGACGTCACTAGTTGTACTATGTGCCTATGACTGAGCCCCTGACACAGCTTTTCCATTCTTCCTCTTCTCAGTTCCCTGAGTCCTATCCATTACCTCCATTTCCATCTGGTCCTACCTTTTTTCTAATCTCTCCATTGACAGCCAGAATATTTTAAAATGTTATTCAGAAAGTGATGCTTCCATGAGGTTGTCCTCTAACCATTCACACGTCTCTAATTCTGAAATCCTCATTATTTGCCTGGAAATGTGTTCCCTCCTCTTCCTCCAGTATCAAAGGCCCATGACAGCAGACACTCTGCTGCTTGTTCACTGTGCTGTGTACTAGGCCTGACAACTGACCCACAAGCTGACATAACTCCTCTGTCCCTTCACTGTGTATAAATACTTTTCATTGAAAATGCAGTGGCCTACCAAATGAGAATTTAAAACACACATAGGAGTGTTTTGTTTGCTTATTTTAAAGAGAAATAAGTATTTTTTGCCTCACTAAATATATAGTTTTCCTCTCTGTTAGTACACATAGTTTCTTTTAGTATCAGGAATCAGTTCCCTTGAGGAGTATATAGATTTGTTAGGCACAAAGGGGAAACATCTAGGAATAATAATCGAAGTGTTTGGAGTCAAGGCCAGGTGTAAAAGTTCTGAATAAATTGTTTAAATATGCAGAATTGGAATCTGTGTTTAACACATGATAAAGAGAGAGAGACAGACAGACAGACAGACAGATGTCATGTTTTGTGGAGAAGGTAAGATGTACACAGATGTTCCGGCAAGAGGGTGTGGAAAGCAGTAATTCAATCTCTTACCAATTACGATAAACCCACTTACCTTTGGAAACAGAAATGTAAACTGTTGATTAATGAAAACAATGATGTCCTGTACCAAAAACATACAAAGAATTAACACTATGCTAAAACAGCACAACTATTTCATAAGAAATAAGAGTGTTCCTTCCCTTCCCTCCTTCCTTCTCTGTCCATTTCAGCAATGGCTGCTATAAAGCAAACTGATATTCAAGGACTTCTACTTTCAGCTTTAGCACTTGTAAAGTTGGAGATAAATAGTGATGATAAAAACATCTTCTACTAAAAACTATCCCTACTAAAAATCTGCTCACAGTATACATTAAAGTACTCAAGTCACTGTCTTCACCACCTCACCAGCAAATACACAATCTTTTCACCCAACAAACTTGTTACATTTGCAATGTAAACACGACTCCCTACGGACATGCCCATTACCATACATTCACACCAAATTCAATCTGATCCATTGGCCGATGTTAGGCAGGACAGAAAGGAAATCTGGACATGTCTGGCTGTATGCTCTGTTAATAATATTCAATTTCTTTAGAAAATTACACAAAACCTTTGCTCTCTTGCATCCAAGTAACTCCAAACCTACATGGGACTTGGTAAAAATGCAGTTTTGGTGCTGAAAACTAGCAGGAATAACCCTCAGCACTGTGCAAAAAGTAAGCAGGTGAGAGATGACCCAGCCACAGCACAACCTGGAAGCATGGGGAAGAAAACCAAGAGGCCCAGGGAAGGCTGTGAAGCCTGGACACCAGTCTGCATATGCACTGCCCACAGGAGGAGCTCAATGGGAGAGCAGGCAGGCAGGCCGGGACCACATAAGGGAAAGGAGGGAAGGCGGAGAGAGAGAAAGTGCAGTGTGAGGGCCAGGCTGTGCCAGCAGAGCAGCAGGGGTGCGTAGGGACGGCTGGCCTGGAAGGCTCAGAGCGTTGACCAGGCAGCCAGCCAGAGGCAACCTTGGAATCCAGAGGAAGAGGCATGAGACAGGCCACAAACCTCATACTAAACTCAGGTTGCACAGCTGGGCAAGGGGACCTCCTTTTCTTGGAGGGATGCACACATCTGGGGTCCTTACCTGACTGAATATACACCTCGAGGTGCTTTTCATGCAGCGTCTAGGGGGAGCTAATTCATTCACTGTCTGAGATGGTTACAGAAGGATACAAGCTCACTTAAAAAGGCAACACATACTACTAAATACACACCACAGAAGACTGGTGACTTTGAAATTCTTTGGGTTTCTTTTCATCGGATCACTGGGAATTATCAAACAAAACTCTCTCACATTTCTTTTCTTGTTCTTCACTCAGCTATTTTACAAATCTCTAAACTGTACAAAACTCATATTTCAAATGACTCTTGTCTACAGACATACCAATAAAATCTGTCAGTGGGGCTCTGGTGGGCTCCTGGTTTTGTTTGGTTGTTGGGAACCCTTAGGATTCTCCTTTGAATTCTAAGAGATTATGAGTCTTTGATACATCTAATTTGTATTTGTATGAGAGTCATGCATTTATCTAAAAAATGTACCCTACAGCACCTATCAGAATTCTCTCATAAAATTATGTGAAATAGAAAGACCAAAGCAGAAACCTTGAGGGTACTAAATACCCTCTGCCTGTGGCAACTTTGTGGCAGCCCAAATAGTCTGTAGTTATAGCTCCCACTCTCCTGATACCCACTCAGCCTCTTCAGCTGGGAGCCTAGAACCACTGCCCAGGTCCTACACTGTTCCCATTGCAGCACCACACTGGGCAGGTCATAGGACAGCTCTCTCAACAGCTCGGTGTAAAGGGTACAACTAATTACACGGCAAATACACTCTGCTGCTCTTCAGTACTCATCGCATTTGATCACAAATGGTCTGCTTCTCCTGGAAGTATTATGGAACTGAAAAATGCAAAATGCCAGGTGCTGGTGTGAAAACAGAAGCTTCACACAGTTACCTGGTGAGTTTATATTGCTTTAAAGAGAACATTTTTAATTCTTTAGAAGGATTTGAATTTTTATGAGTTGGTCAATCTCTCCTTAGCAACAGAGTCGATCATAGGTGAAAAGGAGTGTTTGCCTAGAGAAAACTGGCCCATGGAGAGGAGAATTCAAGCCTACCACAAAAACACAAAAGCGGAAGCAGTTTCCACATCTGCACAAAGCTGTGCAGCGGAGCAAGATGCAAATGAAATAGGCCAAAAATAAATTCAAAGTGAAAAACCCTCTGCTCTGCTCAAGCCACTACAGCTGACAAGACACTCCCAAATTACAGCATTCTCTCACACGCCCTTGCAGCCTCACCAAAGCACACAGCCCCCCACCCCCGGCAGGTAGGAAGCCACTTAAGAACAGCTCAAAGAAGTAAAAGAAGAAATGCTCAACATCACTGGTCATTCAAGAGATGAAAACAACACTGAGATTTCATCTCACTCCACAAAGAATGGCTGCTATCTCAGAATTAGCCAGTAACGAATGTTGGCAATGCTGCGGAGAAAAAGAATTCTTCTCCACTGTTGGTGGGAGTGTAGACTTGTACAATCCCTATGGAAATCAGAGTGGAGATTCCTCAAAAAACTAGGATTAGAGATGCCATTTGACCCGGCCATTCCTCTCCTAGCTGTATACACTAAAGAATTAAAAATTCATATCACAGTGACATATGTGCACCCATGTTTTTAGCAGCTCAGTTTGTGACTGCTAAATCTTGGAAACAACCAAAATGTACATGAACTGGACATTGGATAAGGAAGATGTGGTTCTTTTGTAGAATGGAGAATTACTCTGCCATAAAAAATGTAAGATTGAGTCATTCATACTCAAATGGATTTATCTTTAGGACATCCTCTTAAGTGAAATAAATAGGCCACAGATGTGTAAATATCATATCTTTTCTCTGTGAGAAAATGAATTTGTAAATCAGTTCTAATATATATAGTGGATGAATTTGTAAATCAGTTCTAATATATATAGTGGATACTGTGAAATAGAAAATATTTAAAGGAAATAGAGTGTAGGGATAAATAACAAGGGGAAAAAGAATGTGATAGTAATAAAAAAATGAAACAAAGCTTATGTATATATAGGGGTGGGAGGTTGGAGAGTGGGTGGGGAAATGGGAAAAAATGAGAATCAAGTCATGTCATATACTGGTACAAACTTTCAATGTTGAATGTGATGATGAAGTGTATATATAATGTACCAATAAAGATTTGAATTAAAAAAGAACAGCTCAAAGACTGACTCCTAGGTTGTAACTTTGGAAATTTAATCTGAAACTCAGTTTTCCATCTGCTGAGTGGGGGCCATGTTTAGTTTTCGAGTTACAAGAGACTTAGTGAGTTAAAAACGTGAATACAATGAAGGTGGAGCAAGCAGCAAATGAGCCCTGAGCTTTGCTGCCTGGCAAATCACAAGCAGATTTAAGTCCAGCCTCCACCCTGCACTTTCTCTACTCACTTCTCTGCTGTCTTCCATTTGCTGAATGTGGCCTGAGGAAGACACTGGGGACCTTTGCCTGTGGATCTGACGCTGCTCTTGTTTCTTTAGCTGTGGAACGTCTTCACTGTGGCTTAGGGTTAACTGTGTCTTTATTCCTGGGGCTCTGCTCTGCATGCCTGTAAAATATCCAAAGCTTCAACTTCTTTGGCACCATGTTAGGGCCTATCTCTGCCTCTTTCCTGTTATTTGTCCTGGGATTCACATGATGCCTCCACTGCCTTCTCCATGGCACAGACTCTGACAAGACATTTCTATTGTTTCTAGGCTGGTCCAGAACTAGAGGCAAGTTTGGAGATGTTTGCAAACAGTGCTATGTTTGGACCCTAAAGAATGTCAGTCTCATAAATAGTGGGGCAAAGGTTTCAGAAAAAAATTAATTTTGTTGCTACCCAAAGTCAGAGCAAAAAATGTACAGCCACAAGAATCCTGCTGTAAGCAATAAAGATGATGACAATGTTAACAATAAATAATAATAACAGCAGCGACCATTAAAAAATTCTTACTACATTATCCTTGGAACTGCATCAAATTTGTATTATCTCACTGAAACTTCAAATCAACCCTAAGATGAAGCTTATTCTTATGCCTACTACAGAGACTGAGGCACCCCAAAATTAAATTCCTTTCTCCAGGCTACACAGGACTCAGTAGAGACACATTTAAATTTCTGCAGTCCAACTACAAGCTATTCTTTGAACAACTGGTTTATTATACATGAGCTTTAGAAAGAAGCTTCTTAAAAACATGTTAAGTCTTAATAATGCTTAACCAAAGGAGATTAAATAAAGGAAACTGGCTCTTCCTCAGAGGAAATAAATGATAAGACAGATCAAGCTAACTGGGCTTGAAACAACTTGTATTTTCAGAGGAAAACCTGAGCAGTTTTAAGACATTTTAGAACTTAACCTAAAAAAAAAAAAAATCATACACTTGCATTTTTCAAAAAAATAGAGCAAAAGGCCAGGGATACTATGCCTACCTTGCAAGCACAAGAACCCAAGTTCAATACCCAGTACTGCCAATTAAAAAAAAAAAAATTGAGTGTAAATATACAAAGCAAAGTTTCCTTCTCGGCTTCACCACTCACCTCACAGTTCAGAACCCAACTAGTTCAGAACTCCAAAGTTGGGGCAAGTGGTACATATGAGACCTCAATCTCCAATATCCAGGTCTGGGCATGAGGCAAGTGCATACTGTGATGAGGGTGATCAGTTCATCACCCCAACAGGACATCTGTGGAAAGGCTTCTGCCAGTAATCACATCAGAAAAACAGACCAAAACTGCCCCAGGATGCTGCCTAAGTAAGAAATGACCAAAAGTACATTTAGGATTTCAGTACTTTCTTGGCAATGTTAAATGAGTATTAGCTAGTTGTTCTTCTAAACTATGATGAAAATAAGAATATAGAACACAATAAAAATTGTAGAAGGAGGTCAGTGAACATAATGGGCTAACAAATTGACTATGATCCTAGTATTCCTCAGGAAAGTACACAAACTGTAAATCTCAAATCTGCACTTCATGCTAAGAGCAGATGGCAAGACAGGCGTCCTAGCAACTGCAGGCCTGAGCTTCAGAGTGACTGCTGGGTCCAAAGGGGCCTCTGCCTCAGGTGCCGACCCAGGACAACATAATTCTCCACTTGGTGCTATTGTTTTCCCATTTGCAAATGGTGGTCAAGTGAAAGTAAAATGCTTAAAATAGCAATAGATGTAAAACAGCCAGGTCAACTGACACGAACCATCATTGTTAGTACGGCTGCTGTCCTTATCATGAAAGTAGATACTGTAAAAGTTTTCCCAGAACAGGAGGCCTTAGGTCCTGTGAAGCAACAGTGAGGGGAGAAGAACAAACCTTAACACAAAAATTTCAGTGGAGTGCTTTAACGTAATAGATTCTGTGATTTTAAAGACAAATAACAGCAGCCTCCTCTCCAGGCATTCAGAGTAACACAGTAGAGAAGAGACAGCGGAGTACATAGGACACAAAATGCACTGCAGCAAATGGATGGAACCTCTGTTCCTTGGGATGGGGAAAGGAGTGGGGCTGGGTGTGAGGACAGTTTCACAAAGGGCTGACTTTGAAGGGAAACTTCTGCCCTACAGAAGTAAATGGAACTATTCTCAGGACTGACTACAGACTTCCTACAGGTGATGCAAGGGTTTAAAATCTGCTCATAGGTGTCTGTACATTAGGAACCAAAGAGACGCGTGTGTTCCACAATAACCATGTACAACTTGCTGTCAAGGGCCTGGCGATGATCATTACAAAAGCACTTGGTTTTGGGTGAGATGAGATAGACACAGTGCTATGGATGGCAGAATCCTCCATGGCACAGCCCATCAGCATGATAGTGCTTGCCAGGTCTAGTGCATTAGGATCTTTAGGGATGTACTGCAAGGGCACCCTGTGTCCTGAAGCCCAAAGACCACCGTTATATGTGTTCTCCAGAGTGCTGCATCTTTCTGTTCCAATTATACGTGTCCTTGTTTATTATGCTCAATTCAGATATGTTTGTTTCTTCCTGAAAATGGTTCAGTGAAGCTGGCTTCATTTACATATTTTCTTTAAGAATATAATGCCCTTTCACTGCTGATATAACTCAGTGTTCCACCAGAACATAGAGGAAGACCCTCACAACAGCTTTGGTTTTCTATACTTTCCACCCCACATTCTCCCCCATGGCAACTCTGACTCCTGATGAGTAGTACATTGTGCAACACTCAGAATACCAGCAGTAGACCTTCAAATTCAGAGCACAGCCGTGAAGTTTAGCCGTCAGAGTGGGATCAACAGTCAACAGACTCCCTGGTCTCATTAGGTTGTGGCCACAGAAGAAAGAAAATCAAGCAAACTTAACACTGAAATGTGCATTGCACTCCAGCTCAGAAGCTCTCTTGCAAGTGTTATCTCTCCTCTGCATATCTGACTCAGTTCTGAATTTACTAACCCACAAAGGGGAGCCAAGGCTCAAGAGACAAGAGATTCACCTATGACTAGTAGCAAAACTGAGGCTCAAGACTTCCTATCATAGCACAAAAGTACTCCGTAACATCTAAAGCACAGGCTTTGCACACAAGAACAGAAAGCAGAGAAAAGCTGTACATCGATGTCTGTTCTCTCCCTCTTCCTCAGTTTCTGCTTAAAAAATCACTGCTCATCTATGTCTGTTTAATCCCACTTCTTCCAAGAAGCTTTGCAAATCCAATGACCACTGTGAGCCTGACGTCTCCCCTTCTTTTTTTTCTTGACACAGGATTCACTATGTAGCAGTCTACATTCCCACCAACAGTGGAGAAGGGTTCCTACCTTTCTGCAGCCTCACTAGCATTTGTTGCTAATTCTAAGATAGCAGCCATACTTTGTACAGTGAAATGCAATCTCAGTATTTTTTTCATCTGTATTTCTTGAATGACCAATGATGTTGAGCATTTCTTCATATGCTTCTTAGCGGCTCTTACCATTTCCTCTAAAAAGAGTCTATTCATTTCAGATGCCCATTTTTTAACTGAGTCTTTAATTGGGGGAGGGGCTGACTTTTTTTAAGCTCTTTATATATTCAAGGTAGTAGCTCTTTGTCTAAGAAACAGCTGGTAAAATTTTTTTTTTCAAATATTGTTGGTTGTCTTTTTGCTCTGCTGGTGACTTCTTTTGATGTGCAGAAGTTTTTAATAGGAGGAGATCCCATTTGTTGATTTCTTCTGCTAGTTCTCATGCTATAGAGGTTTTGTTCATAAAGTCTTTCCCTAAGCCAATGACTCCAAGAGTTCTACCTAACCTGTTTTCCAGCACATTTAGTGTTTTTGCTTTAATGTTTAGTTTGCAATCCACTTTGACTTTAGTGTATGGTAAAAGAGATAGGTCTAGCTTTTGTCTTTTGCAGGCTAAAGCCCAGTTTTTCCAGCACCATTTGTTAAAGAGGATCTTTTTCCTACTCTGAGGATATTTAGCTCCATTGTCACAGATGAGGTGGTTTAGTGGATTGGAAGTTGTTTCTGGATCTTCTGATCTATTCCACCGATCCTCAAGTCTGTTACTTTGCCAGTACTATGCAGTATTTATCAAGTGGTTTTGTCGTATACTTTCAAGTTGAGGATTGATACTCCCTGCCATGTCCTTGTTTCACAGAATTGCTTTTGCTATGCTAGGTCTCTTGTGGTTCCAGATGAATTTTTGGATTATTTTCTCTACATCTGTGAAATATGCTATTGGGATTACAATTGGGATTGCAATGAAGCTATACAGTAGTTGTGGGAGTATAGCCATTTTGACAATGTTGGTTCTTCCTACTCAGGAGCAAGGGATGTCTTTCCATTTTCTGATAATCCTCTGCAATCTCCTTTTTCATAGTACTGTAGTTTTCAGAGTAGAGCTCTTTCAACTCCTTTGTTAGATTGATTACTACATAGTTCATTTTTTTGGATGCTATTATGAAAGAAATTGATTCCTCAATTTTCTCTCAATGAGTCTGTTATTTGTGTATACAAAGGTTACTGACCAGTTAGTATGATGTTGGCTATTGGTTTCTCATAATTAGCTTTTATTAGGTTGAATAAAGTCCATGTATTCCAATTTTCTGTAGGGTTTTGATCACGCATGGGTGTTGGATTTTGTCAAATGCTTTTTTCTGCATCTACTAAAATGATCATACAGTGTTTATCCTTGTGTCTGTTAATATGGTGTATTATATACATTGCTTTCCGTATGTTGAACAATCCTTGCATCCCTGGTATAAATCCAACTTGGTCAAGGTGCATGATCTTCTTGATGATTCTCTGCATTCTGTTTGCCAGTATCTCATTGAGAAATTTTGCATCAGTGTTCATTAGGGCAATTGGCCTGTAGTTCTCTTTTTGGGTTGTGTTGTTTTCTACCTTTGGAATCAATGTAATGGTTGTTTCCAAGAATGACTTTGGGAGTACTGCTTCCTTTTCATTTCATTAATGAGTCTGAGTAGTAGTGGCATTAAGTCTTCTTTAAAAGTTTTTTAGAATTCAGCAGTAAAGCCATTAGGCCAGGACTTTTGTCAGTAGGCTTTTGATTATATTTTCAGTTTCACAGATTGATATTGGGGTGTTCAACTTTAGAAGTTCATATGTGTCTAGGAATCTACATTTTCCATCTTATTGGAGTACAAATTTCAAAGTAGTCTTTATTATCCTCTGGACCTCCACTGAATCCGTGGATCTGTGGTGATCTCCCCCTTTTCATTCCTAACAGCATGGATTTGAGCCTTTTCCTTCCTGTTTGACAAGGTTGACTAAGAGTCTATCAGTTTTATCTTTTTAAAGAACCAACTCTTAGATTCATTGATTTTTTCTGTATTGTTCTCTTATTTGTATTGTTGTCATTGTATTAATTTCTACTCTGATTTTATAATCTCCTCCCTAATATGAGTTTTGGGTTTGTCTTGCTCCTCTTCTTCTAGTATCTTGATATCAGCACTGGACTGTTTATTTGAACTTGCTCTGTTTTCCTGGTGTAAGCATTTGCTGATATGAATTTCCCTCATACAACTGCTTTCATTGTGCCCTATAAATTCCTGTAATGTTGTATTGGGGTTATCATTTAATTGTAAAAAATGTTTAATTTCTTCTGTGACCCATTGGTAGTTCAGCAGAATGTTGTTCAATTTCCATGTGTTTGTGAGGATCTGGGAATTTCTTTTGCTATTCAGTTCCAATTTCTAGGCATTATGGTCTGAGAGCATACAAGGTAACTTCAATTCCTTTGAATTTGCTTAAACATGTTCTATGAACTAGCATGTGGTCTATTTTGGAGAATGAACCACAAAAGCTGAGAAGAATGTGTACTGGCTTTGTGGGGTGAAATACTCTGTAGGCATCTATTAAGTCTATTTGATCAAAAGTTGGGTTTAGCTCAAATATTTCATTATTGATCTTTTTGTCCAGTTGATTTATAAATTTGTGACAGCAGGGTACTGAAGTCCCATACTACTATTGTATTAGTGCTTATCTGGCTTTTCATATCCTTTAATATTTCTTTTATCTAGTTGGGTGCATTGTAATTTGGTGGATAAACATTTATGAATGTCATTTTTCTCTCTTGGATTATTCCCTACACAAGAATGTAGTGTCCTTATCTCTCTTAATCAGTTTTGGTTTGAAGTCTATTTTGTCTGCAAATAGGATAGCCACTCCTGCTTTTTTCTGCAGTTGCCCATCACATGGAGAATTGTTTTCCATACTTTTACTTTCAGTCTATGGCATTCTTACTGAATTAGGTGTGCTTCTTGTATGCAGCAAATTGTAAAATCTTGCTTCTTTATCCATTCTTCCAGTCTGTTTTTTAATTGGTGCACTGAGGTCACTGACATTAATGGTTATGACTGATAAGGACTGAATAAGACCTGTCATGATGTTTTTCTGTTCTTGGCTCTTTTATTTTTTTGCTTTTACCCTTTTCCATTCAGTTTATTTCTTTCCCAATGGATTCACTCTGTTGGGACTCATGGGTTTGTACATTCGCTATTTTTTCCAAGATATTTTTTAGAATTTTTCAGAGTGTAAGTTTTGTATTTGTATTCTTTTGTATTGACAAAGGTGTTCTTTGTTATGGAAGTATCTTATGTCCCCATTGATTCTGAAAATAGTTTTTGTAGGATACATCAATCTAGGTTGGAAGCTGTTTTCTTCTATGGCTTGAAACACTTCACTCCAGGCTCTCCTTGTGTTGAGTGTTTGCACTGAAACGTCTGCTGTGTACCTGATGGGCTTTCTTTTGTATGTGTGTGTGTGTTTTTTTTTCTTTTCTCTAACTGCTTTTAGTGTTTCACTGTTCTGTTGGATATCTGGAGCCTTGATAATTATATACCTTGGTGTAGACATCTATTGGGAAGTCCCATCTCCAGAGAGCCTCTTTCAGCATGGCTGCAAGCCTAGAAGCCCAGGGCCCTTAGCTGGGATCTCCTGGAGTCTCAGGCACAGGCACACAGTAAAAGGTATCACTCCACTCAGGGTGCCACTCCATTCAGGGTGAATAAGCACGTATGGAGCTCCATACATGTAATCCTAGAAATCAGGAGGCTGAGGCAAAAAGATCACAAGTTTAAAGATAGTCAGAACTATATAGCAAGATTATCTCCAAAAATTTTGTTAAGTAAATGAATGAATACGAGAAGTCTTCTTTTTTTTTTATTTTTTAAGTTTTTTGAGACAGGGTCTCGCTTTGTGATTCAGGCTGGCCCTGAGCTCAGCCTCAAACTCACATCACAGCAATCCTCCTGCCTCTGCCTTCCGAGTGTTGGGATTACAGGCATGAGCCACCACGCCCAGCACTGTGGTATGTGGTACTGATTGCTGCTGGGGTGGGTCTCCACACCCAGTATGGTTATGTGGTTACCAGGGATCAAACCTGGGCCCTTGAGCTTGCAAGACAGGTGCCGGAACCACTGAGCCTATATCCCCGGCCCGAAGTCTTCTTCTTTTTTTTTTTTTTTGCAATACATCTGTTACTCTATAGTACTACCACTAAACAGATTTCCCTTGAACTAAAGTCCCATTAATTCTATTTATAGCACAGTCCAATCTACTATTGATTTGAAAAGAACAGTAAGAGGAGCTATTAGTTTGTCAAAAGGAAGGGTTTTGCCCATATTTTCAGGGTCCATCTTCAATGCCTGGTGTTGATCCTCGACTGAAGGAGACAGATACCGCTGCTAGGCCTGAAATGTGGCCTCATATAGTATTTTTAAATGACAAATGCACAGTCTGTCTTTATATAGGCAATGAATAAGTGCTACTCCTCTACCTTTATTTCCCTAAAAGGTACGAATGCACAAACATCAGGACTCCACCCACATATCCATGCAAGGTGTATTCCATATCACACTAACAAAATGAATTCTACAACTATCTTTGTTATGAATCAAGACACAAATTTTTTCACTACAGAATTTAATAAAAATACATTATAATGTCTGACTAAAATTTAGATAAACATTCAAATAAATGTTTAAATAAATATTTCAGGACTTTAGCTAACATCAAAGGGGAATATAATTCTTGAAGAGTACTTGCTACTCTATGTGCCTACAACATATGAAGTGAAGTATTCTTCTTCCATTAAATTTACAGTTTCACAGAGATAGCCATCTTGAACAAAGGCAGAAAAAGGAAGCTGCAGAGTTCTTGGAATAAGAGTTTCAGTTCCAGATTGAGGGTTCAAGAATCTCACTTCTTGAAGGTTGTAAACGCATCTGGTTAAAGTAGGAGAGCAGACTGGGCACCAGTCAGCTCTCCCTGCTAACTACAGCTCATTGCCTTCAGGTGAAAGGTAAGGAATCTGAAGCATTTAAGTATTTTAAAAATCATTAGGGCAGTAGAGAAGATGCCAGGAACTGGCTGCAAGCCGGGTTTGTTGGTCTGTGGAGTCTCAGTAACAGATGCTCCTTTGTCTGCAGGGTTATCACTCTGGCAAGATTTTCAGTCCAAGTACAGCTCAGGTCACTTTTACTAGCAGATTGCATCTATCACCCAAACTGACAGAACATCAGGGTATGTATGTGAACAATAAAAAGATTGAGCCTTTCAATTTACTATCAATGTCTGATAAAGCCTACTTTTTATTTTCTTTGAAAAGTTGGGATTTTACTGGTTAAAAGTATTACCTAGGGTTTAAAGGGCCCTTTGACTGAGCTTTTAGGTCTGGATTTGTGCACTGTTTCTCTGTATGCTCGTCAAGTAACACCTTCTTCTTGAAAAACTCCACAGATTTACAATAAACTGAAACAGAGATGGTTTTGTGGGGAAAAAAAAGTTATTTTAAAAAGAGAAGGAAAAAACACCAGGTGTTTTAGACATAACGGTTATACCTAAAACACTTTTTCTATCACTGCTAAAGATATACTAAAAGATTTTTCACTAAGAAACTGTGACTCACTCAATTTTGAAAGACAATGCACTGCAGTTTCCACCACTTCTCAACAGAGCAGCATGATCAGGCACAGCCTCCACCCCACAAATCTGTCTGGTTATAAGCACTGCCCAGGTACAGCTGTTATGAACCTGGGCTGGAGTGCTGAGACTCAAAACATACACCAGCAGACTGAGTAACATCATATTCAAAGAAGTCACAGAACAGGTCCTCACTTCCTAAGTGCCCCACATAAATGCACTGTTTGATGGATGTCCAGGTGGGTCTGGCCTGCCACCAGCCCCACCGGTGATACAAGTGGAACTGAGCACAACTCTCTGCTACAGTGAACTATACCAGGTATCAAGGCCAGAAGCACAGTAAGCATCATGTTCAGACAATGCACAGGTCCCATGGTGACCACACTGGTTTTCATCCTACAAAGCACCTTCTATCATGCACTGTGTGCCTGTCCTCAGCCTCAACCACCATAAAAGCTACAAAAGTGTCACCAACCACTTCTGGTTCAGGAGTCCTAATCACTATAAGGATAAAGGAAATTTATATTTCTGAAAAAGGAGACATTTTTACTCAATGAAACTGGGATTTTGTAGCAGTTTTTCCTTTTCCCTGAGAACACTGTACAAGAACAGTACTATAGGCTATTCAGAGGCAGGATTCTTGCGCTTTTTTAACAGACCAATTTTTTATTAAGCTTTAATCCAAACTAAAGTAGAGATTATTTATTTCATCCTCTTTGGGTCATAAGAAAGAAGGAGAGACCAATAACAAGAGCTGTGGGGTGTAAATAGTCCACAGTCACACCCACAGCCTGACTCACCATAACACTCACACCTCCTTTGTAAATTTAGTATTATTTCTAACTCTGGCAAATGAAGCCTCTCTGGGTCCCCAAGTATGTCCCAAAGAATCATTTCTGGCTTGGCCTTAAGCCAAGCTAAAATATTTGCATGTATTTTGCATTTTAAATCATTGCTCCCCAGCTAAGTTTCTTCTTTGAAAAACAAATAGAAGCACAGTGATTACATTCGCAGAGTTAAGAATTCTGAAAGAGAAATACTTTTTCTTGCTGTTAGACACTGACATCTAATAATGTGTATAAGTAAGCATTTCCATAAAATGCAATCAATACTTCTTAAATTCAAATACCAAAAAACAAAAATGCTGCTCAGAAGAGACATAAGAAAGAATGAAAAGATTATTTGGTTAAAAGAGAGTACATTACATTGTTTAGGGAGACAGCAAGAAAAAAATACGAAATTCAAGAAGATTTTTAAAAAATTTCTAAAACAATAGCTAAAGGCAATAAATGATTAAAAACAAACAAACCCAAAACAATTTCTTGATGCCTGTCAAAATAGTATGATTCTTCCTGAGTTGCCCAAGGAGATGACAAAAAAAAAAAAAAAAAAAATCACTAAACAAGGGAAACTGCAGTGCATTGTCTTTCAAAATTGAGTAGTTTGGGGGCACAAGGGTCCTCAGAGGTCTTGGCTGAACAGACAAATCCTGCAGTCTCTGCAGCCACTCAGCACATGCTGACTGCTCTTGCTGTGAACTGCTTCACAGGCAGGTGCTTCTATGCACCTCGGAAAAGTGACAGTTTAAAAGGAGCTAAAAATAGAAGAGCAAACAAGGGAAGAACACTGACTCTAGCTGATTCTCCCAACTCTTCAAATACCTTCTTATTTCATGTTTAAAAAACAACAAAAGTCAACAGCATGAGATAAGTTTCAATCTTATTTCATGATAGGTGAAATGATGTCTAGAAAAAAGAAAGTGTATGGCACTGCACTCCAGCCCTCATCAAATATGTTGAAATGAGTGACAAAGACCCATTCTTTCCAGAAATCCCCACTGTATTTTTAAGCCTGGAAACTGGTTAGTCATATCTATACTGAGCACTTCCTGTCCAAGGGCCTGCCAATGGCAGCAGCCTGCCATGGTTGGTAGCTGCCTACAGTTACTCAATTGAATCATTCATGGAGTGGAAAAAAATAGCATCCAATACTTCTTTAAAAACCTGGCTAACTGACGCACTAAAAGGTATACAATGAGAACAGGTCTGACCGTGTCACAAAACAGGGATAGATGGTGCCATTAAGAAGAAATACAGAAGATAAATCTACAGATGCTAATACTGTAAAAGACCACTGCTGGCAGACTCTGTTATATTTTAGCAGCTCTACCACATACAAGAATTCTTCCTTCCCTCCTCTACATTAAATAATCCTCAAAAAATAAAAACAGAAGTCCCAATTGAGCCACCTATTCTTCTACTAGGCACTGTCCCCAAACAATGAAAGACATATGACGAGAAAGTACGCAGCCCATGTTGACAGCAGCATCATTCACAACAGCTGACCCCCAGCAGCAACCGGTCTATCCATCCACAGATGCATGGACAAAAAAAATATGGCATTTATAGGTGATAGAATACTTCACTGCCATAAAGGATAAATCTGAGACATTTGTAGGAAAATGGATGCACTTGAAACCATAATGTTAAGTGAAATAAATCAGACATTGAATTAAATACCATCTTCCCCAAAGCAAACAGCAAAATAAAAGATGAAAGGAAAAAGGGAGATAGATCTTTTGCAAACAGAAAGAGAACCAAGAGATCATATAGGAGAGGGCAGAAGAGACAGGGTGCAAAAAGAATTAAGATGTGGTGTATCCATACACCCCATACCAACAAAGTAGTCACTATGTACCACAAACCTGGACAGATGAGAAAAAAAACACAGAGAAGTCCAGATATTAGACATCTTAAGTTAGGGGGGAAAAAAGCCTATTACTGCAGAATACTCAATGAACTAAGTGACAACATTCACAAATCAACTTATTCACTTTCATTTTAAAATTTGGTCCAATTAAGTTTTTAAGAAATGTATGCCTAAGAATTTTAAGGAAACAGGAGGAAAGAGAACTAAATTAAATAAAAAATGTACACTATATCTTCCAGCCTATGGATCATAACACTACTTAAGAACTCATCTTAGGGAAAGAGAAGAAAACAGTTAAGAATTGCAAAAGGGACCCTTTTCCCAGAATGCTGAGGGCTGCTGGGGCAAGGCCAGCCTGCCTCCTGGACTGCAGCTAGACTCAGTTCCACCTTACCTGATTAACTCTTACTCATGTTGAAACAAGCCTAGGAAATTCCCCTGCCAAGAAGCACAGGAGCCCACCTGCCTCCACCTAAGGAAGGTACAGTGTGCGGCTTCCCACATGGACAGGGTCTGAAATCCAAGTAACTGGTCCTGAGCAGTGGGGTTATCAGTTGGTCTTCTGGTCAGAGTTCTGGTCCAGTGATCCAATCACTTAAACAAGCCCTACACATAACCCCCTCAGTCTGAAATTCCTCAGGGAGCCTGGTTCCCATTAGACACATTCATGAGGGACAGGCCCAGACATTGCCTCAGCCCGGGAAAAGGCTGGGGTCTCTGGTCCTCAGGAACCACTAGCTGGCCCACAGGAAATGGATGACACAGAGCAACAGGCAGGATGGAAGGGTTCCCAAGGCTGGCACTCATGTGGTTCCAGTTTATCATCTGCCATTTGTCAGTCTGTGTAGAAAAATCACTGGTATAATTCAGTGCAGAAGTTACTAGACATCCCAGCCAAAACAACACAGCCCTGACTTCTGACTGGGCCTTGCTGAAACTCCTCAGTTCAAAGGCCCTACTGAGGACCCTGCCTTCATCCCCCTCCCTCCCCGGAGAGGGATGGAGCTGCTGTGCCCCGAGTGTGCAGTGCCTGGGAGGCCAGCACCCCTGACCCCGCACTGATCAGACAGAGCAAGGAGATACTAAACTTTCCCTATCTTCAGTATAC
This sequence comes from Petromus typicus, assembly GCA_004026965.1. NCBI lineage: Eukaryota > Metazoa > Chordata > Mammalia > Rodentia > Petromuridae > Petromus > Petromus typicus. The sequence goes on from PVIR01002708.1 coordinate 31,113, forward strand.
TAACGCACATCCTTCTTCACTGTAGTTGTTTTTCTCTCTTCCTCCCATACCACGAGGGACCCACCTGCCCAGCCTACTCCCCAGCACCTGCACTGGCTCTTCTCCCTCAGGTTCCCCTGTAGTTGTGAGATCTGCCTGGTCATTCCCTGGCCTTTCTCTGCTATTTTGCCTCCCAGCTGCTCTTTCCCCTCTCAGGAGTGCTACCTGCCTGGTACCACACCCTTGAAAACTCTCTTGTGAGGCTCCTTTAATTATTGTCTTTCTTTGGAGAATCTGAATCCAGTGTTTAGGCCTGTGATACCGAGAAAGGGTGTATGTTCACTAATTCTCATTTTAACCCTTGAAAGGAGAAGCTTAGTAAGTGCTTATAGCACCTACACAGGAGAAGAAGTTTCCAGAGTGAGCTTACCCTCCTATAGGTGTGAACAAGGTCACCAATTGAGCCACCGAGGGCTGGGGCTGGGTCTCTGGTGCCACTGGAGGTCTCTCCTCTCCTGAGTGAAGGGTCTGTGCCCTGGGCTTTGCCCCAGCCCCACACTGGTTCTCACAAAGGACAAGCCTATTTCTGCTGGTGTAACAACCACTTCTACCTTAGTTATGGGAGAACTTAGAAATTTCTCAGAAGGGCTCAGGTATTGGTGTACTAAGCCCTACTCAGTATGTGTACAGCTGAAGTCCCCAGAATGCCAGATTGTACCAAAAACAGGGTGCCTCTGGCAGAAGTATCAGTGGTTTTTCCAAGAAATGTCAGGGTGGGGGTGGGGGGAGATACAGAGAAAGTGAAAGTGAAATGAGAGAGAAAACCTTTCTCAGAGGCCAGAGCTTTTTTCCAGCATGAAGAACCACATGACACTGTGATACATTCATATTGAAATTCGACACCAGCCAGTGTTTACAAAGAATTGAAGAATTAGTTGGTGAGGGAGAAAATCTCCCATTTCTGGTGTTGTATTTATGACTATGTCAGAAACTTTTTTTGGTAAATTGTTGCCCTCCTTCACCAGAACTTATGTTGTGTGGGAACTATTGAGGCCTCCAAGCTGGCTCTTCCAAACAGCACTGAGAGGTGACAATGGAGGGAGGGAAGAAGGGTCTGGGGAGCACTCCCAGATGCAAACACCGGCCAGCTCACTGGGAGCCCAGGCCCCACAGCTGAGTGTCACCCACCACATGCTTGATCTCCTCCCTTCATTAGCCTGTTCAAAACTCCTAGATAACCATGTGCATTTCCATCCTCAATGGACGAGCACCTCAGGCTCCACCAGTGCCAGACCTGTACTAAGAGGCCTCAAAGACAGCGAGGCAGGTCTGCAGCAGCTTTCCTTATAACCACTGCACTGCCAGGCAGCCTTCCCTCCTACTCTGGAGCTGCTCCCTCTCATTCCTTTACTGGTCCCATCTCCCTCTTTCTCTATGAAAATGGGTGTCCTCGGAAGCTGACCCACAGCCCAGTCCCCACTCCTCAGGATCCAGAGGGAGCAGGCTGTCTTGGCAATGGAGCCTCCAGCCTGGTATCCCCAAAAGGTAGTGAGAGACATTTCCAGAAATAGTCATCAGTTCTGTTCTGATTCAAAAGAATCTCATCAAAAATCTAAAATGCTAAACCCATGCTTACAAAAGTCCTTGCTGTAGCAAGGGGCTGGCAAGGGCCTCAGGGCCTCATGACTGAAATAGAGAACAGATAAAAGGGTCTGCAAAGGAGGTATTTATAGGAAAATAATTTTTATTACCAACAACCCCTCACTGCAGACCTGTCTTAGACATTACAGATATACGTATGATTTTATCTTAATTCAGCTTACATCACCCTTGAAATTGGCCACTGAGCTAAATTCCTGGCCTTTTTTCTAGAGTGGTTATTATAAAAAAAAAATCATCATTTGTGGCAGCATAAATGAGTCTGGAAGACAAGATGTAAGTGAAATCAGTTAGAGCAGAAAGAAGAATACCAAATGCTCTCCTCCATATGTGGAAGGAAGCTAAGTAGGCTGATCTCTTAGAAACAGAGAGTAGAAGAACAGTACCAGAGGCCAAGGTATGAAAGAAAGGGGAAAAGAAGCTAGCGATTGAATTCAAATGAGTAGTTACAGAAAGAGTTTAGTGCTCTATAGCAAAACAGGATGAATGCTGTACATTTTGAGGTAGAAAAAAAAGACTTTGACTGTTTCTTCATCCTTAAGTCCCTCTCATTTCTATAAGTTCCAAGCACTCCTGCCCAGCGCCACTGGCTGCTACATCTCCCATGTCAGGACTCAGAACGGGGCATTCACAGTGAATCCTCCAAAAGCCTGGAGACGCCAGTGGTATGGATCATCTGAGGCAAGTGGCAAGAAGGGAGAACAGCAGCCCCAGAAAGAAGCCCGGGGAGCAACTACCACTTGCAGTTCTCAGGAGAGGAGCCGCCCAAGCCCTTTGGAGTTCACAACTTGTCACAGATTGCCAGGAATGCTGAAAGGGGAGCTACAGGACTTAAGGTTGCCTATTGGATTTAGGACTTGCTTTGGTCCCATTCCTAGCTATCCTCCTGTTTGTAACTTCTGGAACGGAAATGTCTATTTTGTGCCATGGAATGTTGGAAGTGTTTGACTTTCTTTTCACATACACAGGGGCTTGGAGCTAAGTTCACCTTAAATCTCAGAGGAGACTTGGGGTTTAGGCTTTTCAGCAATGTGCTAGGACTTTGGCAACTCCTGGAGATGGGCTAAGTGACTTTGCATAAAGGGATGTGCATGAGTCTTTGGGGAGCCAAACACGGAATGTTATGGCTTGTGTCTTGCTGCTCCCCAAAGCCTCATGAAGTCATGAGGCTTTTTCAGAGGTAGCGGAATATAGAATGTGTGATGCTGGGATTGAGGACATATGATTACTAAACTAGTACATTAATTGATTTGGTACTGTGCTAATCCCAGTAGTCTGGATAAGATAAAAGGGGTAGAAAGATGCTGTTAAGGTCCCTTATTGCTTTTGCTACCTTATGGTTGCCATGAACCATTCTTCTCTGAAGGCTTATACCAAGCTACCCTGCCTTGAGTCAGAGATTATGGACTGAAGGGGGAAAGTAACTAACCTATGTAGTTTTTCATTCATCTGAGTGCTGGAGGCCAAGGTGGAGTTGGTACTACACAGCCAGACCTGTCAGCTCTGCCGCCTCTAATTGGGCACTCACTAATCAAGTGATGACAAATCACAAGAATGTTACATGCTTATGATTCTGTGAGGCTGCACTGTGAGATGTCCAGGGCCACATATGACCCATGGGCTACCTGTTGGACACACCTAACATAGACCTGAGAGAACAGGCTCTCCACTTGTTGCACCCCACTTCACATTCTGTCTCCATCTTTTTACCCTTGTGATGTCAGGCATGGACTTCTCAGCTGTCAAATACATGCAGCAATATATGTGTGCCTGAGATATATGTATGACATACCCCTGTGTACTTGTGATGTATACCTGGTATGTATATGTACATGTGCATGTCTAAGGTAACACACACAGAGATGCACAGCATCACATTCAATATATGGAAGAGCTCAACGCATTTTAGTTTTAATACTGTTTCTTCAGTCTTCAAAGAAATCTGAGATGCTAGCATCCAACTTAGAGCCCCAACCCCAGTGATCACAAACGCTTGATTGTTTTGTTTCTGCTATTAAAAGAACTACAGTGGAAAATTTAGGAAACCCAAAATAGGCTTGTCCTCTAGATTTGGAAAGCACTATTATTATTACCACAAACTTCTAAGCAATACTCTGAAAGATTTCAGGGTCATGTACCCTCGATTACCATACTAAAGCTTTATATGTCCCCACGTGGTGTGAGAGGCCCTCAGCCTGACTCTGGGGAGGGTAGAATGGGGCACAATCTCAGCTGTCCAAGGCTTACCATGAAGCAGAGGCAAATGAGAGCTACTGTGGTGTGAAAACACAGCACATCAAAAAAGGGTAGGATGTTCTGGGCAGGGCTGAAAGAACATCTTCTCCAGATGGGTCTGGCTGGAGATGTTACCCACTGGAGGAAGGGCAGGAGAATGGCACTGTCAAAGGAAACAGGACAACATAAGTAGAGTGGTGTGGTAGGTGTCTGGACCTGCAGCTTTTACCTCATAAGCTAACTGTCTAAGATATCTTGTCATACAGTGGTGATGGAACACTAACACAATGGAAGTATAAACTACCCAATATCCTGCAGACACCTTTTTCTGCTTATGGTAAGATGAATCAAATTCCCTTTCTGGCAACTGAGAACCTTGGCAACAGAGGAGATTATTGTTATAATTAGGGTACAAACACTGGAGACACAGCAGGGCCAGGAGAGAGAAGTTGCAATCTATAAGTTAATAGAGAATACAAGGTGCCACGCCTTGGTGATGAGCTGGAAGCTGAAGAAAAAGGGCAGACCTGAATCAAGGACAACTTCCATGTTTGTAGTTTGGAAGCCAAAAAGATACAGAAGACAAGGTCTGTGAGGAGCAGAAAAGAACAGGCTCTGTTTAGACGTAGAGTTTAAGATGCCTGTGCGACATTCAAAGCATGGTGTCTACCAGGAAGCTGTGTGTGTATATGGGTGGTTCTCAGAAGGGTGCAGCTAAACAACTAGGAAACCAGAATACAGAACTAGAAAAAGAAAAAAAAAAAAAAACAGAAGAGGATAGTGTCCTAGTAACCAACAAAAGATTTTTAAGTTACAGGGACCCTGGTCCCAGGGTCAAATGCAGTTAAG
>PVIR01002708.1:35934-98394 GCA_004026965.1 Petromus typicus
CGCAAGGACCCGGGTTCGATTCCCCGGTAACCACATAACAATACTGGGTGTGGAGACTCACCCCAGCAGCAACCAATACCACATACCACAGTGCCGGGCGTGGTGGCTCACGCCTGTCATCCCAGCACTCGGGAGGCAGAGGCAGGAGGATTGTGATGTGAGTTTGAGGCTGAGCTCAGGGCCAGCCTGAACCACAAAGTGAGACCCTGTCTCCAAAAACCTAAAAAAAAAAAAAAAGAATGCCTACTTGGTCAAGGTGTTGAGAATTGATTCTACAATATACAGTGCATACCTCTTGCTGTGTAGGTCCTGGAGACACAGTGGAAAATGGAACAAACATGGTGTTTCCTCCCAGAGCTTATGGGCTAGCAGAGATGTTCAGTGAGAGTGGTGACAGACAGAGCAGGTAACAGCTGCTCTGAAAAGGCAGCAGGGATTCTGGCTTGGGCGGGATGTACAGAAAGAGCCCCTTCAAGCAGCTAGCTAAGAAGGGGGCTAAGCAAAGAGCAGAGTCCTCTGGGTAGAAGACAGGCAAGTCTCAGTGTCTTAGATGAGGAGCTGCAGCTCATCCAGGGACAGAGGGAGAAGTCAGGAAAGACATAAGACCTACTGTGTGAGGGAACCCCAAACAGAAGAAACAGTGAGCGTGCTGTGGTATCTGACACCTGTCCCATAGAACCAGATACTGGGTTTGGTCATGGTAAGTCTGCCAGTCTGGGGACAGAAGCCCAAGAGCTGGCTGCTGGCTGCTGGCTGCTGGTCTCTTCACGACCCAGCAGGCTTATGAGGCAGGATAACTGCTGAGGTGCTGTTGGAAACGGCTGTTGCAGGCAACAAGGGGAGGTGAACACACCACCCTCAGCCTCTCAGGCTCTATCTTTCAAGTCTCCTGAGAAACCTCTTTGGACAATAACTTTCTCAATTTCTGATGTTAAAAGTGTGATAATCAGAGGAAAAGATTACTTGATGCTTCAGCCTAAAAAGATCCCCATAGATATCAACTACCATTCATTTTTACTACTTCATGATTAAGTAATTTACTCAACAGGAAGCAACTGAATGCCAAATATGTGGCCATGAGCAGTCTCCTTGGGAAGCTCCAGTCCACTGGGAGCTGATTCCCTTTTTAATGAAGCAGGCTTCTTCCTTCATTTCCCTTGTTTTCCTATTCATTTTATGTCTGGACATTTAAGCTCAAATGTTTAATAAGGCAAGCCCCGGGCAAGCTTTTTTTTTTTTTTTTCCTCAGTTTCAGCCTTTAAGTATAATCATTTATTTATTTACAAGCAGGCGAAGTTCAATTAGTTGTTTAGAGGGTGTCTTCAGACTGAGGACAGAGGTTCAGCACCCTGCACAGTCAACAGCGTTCTCAGCTAGGATAGCATAACAACAGCCTTAGGTGTGTGCTTCTCTACTCACGGCATACACACACAAGTGTGCTGGCCTCCAATGACTTCTGGATCTGATTTGACTTTTTTCAGATTCAACCCCAAGAAAGTTTGCTAGTCCCTGGGTAACAACTTCAGAGTGTCTCCTGTTACTGTAAGTTAGGAGCACAGCAACCAAAGACAGTCTTCACCAAATGCAGACACTGAGAACTGAAGGAGGTGGAATACTACATGGGGAATGTAAGCAGCCACCAAGGAAACCAAAGAATGAAGGGGAGTGCGGGTTCAGGGGGACAGAGAAGTGAGATAGTATATTTACACAGCATGCCCCCTCGGGTATCTAAGAGGCAGTAGCCGAAGGAAAGTTCTACAGAGCCGTTAGTAACGAGCTTTACAGGACTGCCCAGGATGGCGCGCACGCGCGCGCGCACACACACACACACACACACACACACACACACCCCTCTTATTTCCTGACAGCGGTTACAATGTTTACAATGTTTCTATCTGGTCAACAACGGGATTATTTCCCTCAAGCTTTTTATTCAAACAATTATCCTAATGATTATCAATATAAAATTCTAACACCTTAGATTATTTGAAAGAAATGTTCTGGACTCTCTAACGTGTATACTGGTTACACACTGGAGGGGAGGGAGGAGAAAGACGGAGCCAGGCTGCTTCCAGACTTGCAACAGGGAAGTCTGTGGATACTGCTAGGAGAATGTATAATACATTCTTTAGGGCACTGTTTTTCTACTTTCTCCCCACCTCTCATTTCCAGACAGGAAAAACATGCCTGGTGATAAATGCCCATTTAAGTGTTCCTTAATTCACACAAAACTTTACCACAGACTTTACCACAGTCCAGATCCTATTTGCCTTTGACAACTTTTCACTTTAAAGAAACTGATGTTATGACAAAAAGACGCAAAAATAAAAGCACACACGGGCACGCAGTTCCAGGAGCGCAGACTCCGCTGACCGGAACCCCCCTCATCTACACCAAACTCATTTTTCGTTCCAGACAGCCCACAGTTCTGTAAAATAAGTCACTTTTAAAACTGATCCACTCAGTTCCAGGAGCGCAGAGGCCACAGACCGGGAACCCCCTCATCTACACCAAGCTCATTTTTCGTTCCAGTAAGCCCATAGTTCTGTTAAATAAGTCACTGTAAAAACTGACCCCTTCCCAAGGCAAACGTCAGTCCACAGAGAAAGCACAAACGACAGAAGAGCGCAAGTTCCGAGGCTCTTCTCGCAGATGTCCACCAGCCGGACGGAGGGACAGGCGGACAGGCCGCAGGTCCCAAGCAGCCCCTCAGCTCCCCGCCCCCACCCTCCCCACAAGGGGCTCCGCAGCGGGGAGGGAGGTGTCGGGACAAAGCCTGAGACACGCGCACGGTCGGCCGGCGCGGCGGGAGGGAGCTGCCGTCCCGCGTGCGAGGCCTCAGGCGAGCCCCCGGGTCCCCGCCGGAAACCGGCCGCCCGGCTCCGGGCCGGGCTCGGAGCGCCCCGGACCCCCGGCCACGGCCTCCCCGGACCGAGGGCAGCGCAGCCCCGGCGCCGCCCGCGCCGTCCTGCTGGCAGCACCGCGCCACACCTCGCTCCGCGCCGGACAGCGAGGACCAACGGGTCTTCCCCCGCCGAGTCTCCCCGCGGCTGCCCGCCCGGGAGCAGCCCGCGCCCACGCCTACCTTCCCTCGGCCCCTCAGCCCCGGGGTGCATGGCGCGGACGGCGGGACAGAGGCGGCGGCTGGACTCGCTCCGCCGGAGGGCCGGGGCGGGGCCCAGGCGGGACGGGGCGGGGCCTGAGGGGGCGGGGAACGTGGGCGTGGTGAGTCTGGCTGGGCGGGGCCTGGGGGGCTGGCCGCTGAGGGAGGAACCGCCCTACTGTACCCGCAGGACCCCTAAAGCTAAAGTGTGTTCAGCCTCTCTGACCTCCCGTCTAGGAGTTGCAGGAGCCTACAGTTAGGAGTCACACAGCAACAGGCCTTGGGGTTTTGTCGGAAGATGTGCGACGCAGATTGCACGCGGCTGGAAGACCCTCTACCAGATGATTGCGCACGAGGACCGGGCACATACCCTCCCTCACGCGGTGCCCACCGCGGGACCAGCCTGCCCACCGTCTGCGGCCGCGGGATAGAGCGCAACCCAGACACAGCCAAGACTCGCTTCTCTTTCCCCAAGTGAAAAGAACACGGAGCCTGTCGGCAGAGCAGTTCACAGACCCCTCCCATCACCCATCCTAGGCAAAAGGTCTCTAACGTGTATCTGAGAGACCCATTTGGAAATTGTGAAAAAGGTTACATTCTTTAATAAATCTCTTTTCCAGCTGCTTTTCTTTTGCCATTTTATATGGGGGAGGAGGGACAGAATAGAGGCACTGTAGCAAATTTAGTGAAAAAAATCCACAAAGGCCTGCCTTTGAAGAGCCTGAATTTGTGTTTGGTCTGCTATTTATTATTTGTATGACTTTTGAAACAAATTATTTCACCACTAGGCCTCCATTTCCTCATCTGTATCATAAGTATGAAAATAGTATTATTCATGTCACAGGTTTATGTTTCACATTACATAAGCAAAGTGATTTGAAAACTTTAAGTACTAGACTATGACTATTGTACCTTATCACAATTTTGTAAAAAGATACTACTTTTATTTAAGTTTAAACACAAATGTTTATTTGTGCTATTCTTAAACAAGGGAAGGTAGGTAGAATAGATATTCATCTAAGGGCCAGATATCAAACCACTCCTACTGCTAATTTCAACAGACCTATGCCCCTCAGAGTTTTGCCCCAATTTCACTGAAAGGACAAGATGAAGGAAAGAAGATGCTATAGTCAGCTGGAGAGAGAAGACAAAAGCATGGCCTGACCCTGCTCCCAGAACTAACAGTCCAAGGCCACAGTCTCTGGCTCATACCTTCTGCCAAAGAGCTTGGTTAGCAGCACCAACGATGGGCCCTGTGGCTCCCTCCACTGTCTCGCTTTTCCCACGTGGCCAGGCCCACAGATGCCCACAGGGGCTCAAGCATCTCTCCAGGGTCATGTGCTACACAAACACGACAGCTTCAGGTGGTTGATAATTGGGGTAAGCAATACTCTCTTCAGGGACAGCAGTGAGTGCGTAACCCACCACACGAAACATGGTGCCTGGCCTGCCCAGAGCTCTTCTCACTAGCTTCTTTCAGACAGTGGTCCTGCGAGAAGTATTTATTATATGTCCATTGCAAGTCCAATTACTTACAAACTACAGAAGGTGTGTAAAGTGCCTGTCCTTAGAGCCCTGCTTGTTTTTACATCGTTGACAAAAAGGCCTTTTGCCCAGCTTGGCGAGCAGAGGAGAACAAGTGCTGACCCTGCGCTACCAGAGCAGACTTGTAACTCACCTGGAGTCACGCTAAACTTGGACGGTCTCTGAACGTTCACCACGACCCTCAGGAAACTTTGAGAGAAACTTCCTTTATATTTAAGTGAAATTAACCTGTTACCTTGCGGAAGAGTGTCTTGATCTAGTTCAAGAACAATGAATGCTCACCTGCTTTTAAAAGACTGTGCATGATGAGGATGCCCTTCTGTGGCCTGGGTAATTCACATAAAGGACAGCTAGTCATCTAAGGCTCTACCTATGTGGTAGTCTTGATTTTGCCAGGCTTCAAAAGGGACTTAATCTTTAGCCTCAGTGAGTAATCCAGTAATCCACAATGACTTGTTGCCTCCTGTGGGTGAGAGACTTGTTCATGCTTGAATATTTAAGAAACACTCTAATATCCCCAGCTTGGCAATATGCCGAGAAGCCACATCAATATCTGTTATAGACTACAGACAAAAATTAGCAATGAAGTTAACAGCTCTGAGACACTGAGACAAGAGGATGGCAAGTTTAAGCCCAGCCTGAGCAACTTAGAGACTTATCAAGACCCTCTCCCAAATATATAAGGAAGAAAGGCGGGCAGGAACGAAGGAAGGCAGGAAGGAAGGTAGGCAGGCAATGTAGCTCAGTACAATTTCCCTAAGTTCAATTCCTAATACCCAGGGTAGGAGTGTGAAAACACTTCTCATTTAATAACAGGTTGTATTTAAATATGATGCTGACTGAAATTATACATACTCATATATGTATGTTTATGTGTGGGTATGTATGTATCTATATATATCATGCTTACCTAGAGCTTCCTAGTATAACTTTGGTAATTTTGACCACAGATCAAATGAACTCAACCTTACAAGTCACCTAATCCTATTAACACCAATTAAACAGAATTTATCACAGAGCAAGAGAAAAAAATCTCCTCTTAAATTATACTTTAATAAATCTGTTTTTTTAAAAAAAGAAAAGATAGGCTTTTGAACTTTTTCCTTCCCAGATATAATAAGGGAAGAACACAAATGAGAAAACCAGCAACACAGGAAGACCAGGCACCGACATCCTGGAACATCACATACTCTGCTCAAATGCAAAGACGTTTAAGTTCTCTGCAAAAACATTAACTGTCTTCAAAAACCAGTTCATGCTCGCAGCTCTTAGCACATAAGAACCTCAGGTCATTTCATGAATGTTTTTTTGCTTCTGCTCTGCTGACATGGGGCTAAATCAAAACATTCAAAATTTTAGGTTATTAAAGTTATTCACAGGGCTGGGGGTTTAGCTCAGTGGTGCTGCCCCAGCCTGGCAAGTGCAAGGTTGTAAGTTTCATCCCTGATACCACACACATACACACACACACACACACACACACACACACACACACACACACACACACAGTTTACTTGGTATAAAAAGTGGCCTTCAGTTCTACTTTGAGGCTTTTTTCAATTATTTCTGTCTTCAGAGACTTCTATGGGGTTGGTTTTCTCTGCCTCTCCTCCTATGTAGGAAAGATCTGTGGTCCTATTCTCACCTGGTTGGGGCTGCAGGATTTGCATACCTCTTGTCAGCTTCAGATACCTGACAGGATGCATGACCCTAAGCAGAGGTGGCCTCGGCATCTCTCTGCACCCCTCCCTGGCCAGCTGAGTGGTCACTCCCTGCCTTACAGTGGTTTTCTTTAGCTGAATGAAGAAAACTCTGGTGCTAAGAAGATAACGGAGCCCAAACAGGCACCCACCTCTCCCACCGCCTAGGTGTGCCCAAGAGCTGGGGGAAGGCTAGGGCACAACCGCCAGAACTGAGGAAGACAACCACGGAAGAACGCAGAAAGTGGGAGGGTAAAAGGTTCTGGCAACCAGAGCTGGGTGTCCTCAGGTCATCTCCAGTGAATCTGACCTAAGCATATATGCTCTGGACGTGCACACATAACTCTGCATGGGAGGACGGCTGACATTGGAGCACACAGGGATGACAGTAGCTCTGGGATGTGCTGCTTCTGAGGCCCTTTGTGTTTTCATAACTCCTAAGGAATTTTCACTGTGAGAAAGCTCTTAGTAGATGACTGATTAAACACACACACACACACACACACACACACACACACACACACACACACAAATGTGGTTCTGAAAATATTAACTAAAGAATGTATGATCCACAGTCCTTTTATAATACTTATCAATAATGCCTTGTATTTGCATAGGCTTGATGCAGATGCCAGCAATCATATCCACTTCAAAGATGTAATTTAAAAAGGGGAAGTTACCTGATTTGCTCAAAGTCATTAAATTACATAGTAATGTTCTTGGATCACAGAGAATAAGACTAGGCCTCCTGTCATCTATGTTCAGACTTCTTCACTCCATTAAACTTTTCATGTAAAGCTCGAGTCTCCAACTGTGCAGAGGAATCATCCTCACGCTGCTTTATCGACACTTCACCAAAGAGTTTAAGGCTGGCCGTAGTTCACACAGATGTTCTAATGTTTATATGACAGCCCCAAACTAAAGTCATTCCTTTCTTGATATTCAGTGCTCTACATAAGCTATATTTTCAATTATCACTGTTTATTTTGCTATATGAGACTATAAATCTTTTTTAAAAAGTAAACATTCAATCAAGCTCCTAAGCACCTTAGGACCGGAAACTACTAACAAACAACAGGGAAAACAGCCATCACTTTCAGAGACCTGGGCCCATACCTAACACCATAGTGCACACAGGCAGTGACTCCTGGGCCCCTCAGCAAAAGGGCCTTTCTTATTCAATCTTTTCATTTTTCCTCTACAAATAAGCAAGTCTTTAAGCCCCCTCCCCCTGGCACTTGTTTGTGGAAAAACAGGGACACTGACCTTACCAGAGGAACCACACTGATGAGAGAAGCCAGGAACCAGAAATCACGGAGGGCTCTTTCTTACTTCACAGTTTCATGAATACAGAAGACTGCTTTAGGCTGTTTACAAATGTGTACTTGGAAGCCCTCAAAGCCGATCCTCCAGATATCCCACAGAAGGGTGGCAAAATGGTAGCAAGTTGAAATAACAGGGCTGACATTCCTTATTGTGTCCAGGTTACTGGGGTCAGCGTGGGGACGGCACTGGAGGGAGCATGGAAAGGGTCCCACAGAAGGGGACAAACACAGCTGAGCCCTGCGAGGACAGTGTGGAGTCACATCCGTCCAGCGCACACCTGGTCTTCTCCATCAATGTGCCCATGATCAGTACTAGTCACAGAAGTGACCTTCACGGTCATTTCCTGACCCTCTTCTTGACCAAAGCAATCCCCCAGACATGTCAGCGGCAGAAGACACGCTTCCAAACCTCATCGGCTGCCTCTGTCAGCAGACACAGCCTTTTACCCATTAGAAAGTTTTCCTTTATAATGACCTGAGATTCAAATTTACATGAAATGATGCCCTAATCACTGCCTTTGCTCTATGGTAAGGAAATAATTTGGGGATGAAATAAATATAGGTTTTAAAACTGAATTTTCTTTTTCAGCAGCCCTTTCAGTGATCCTGTGCACTGGCAGCTGACTGCAGCTATACACGGTGTGCGGCAGCCACGGAGTTTTCAGTGCTGCCCACCCCGCTGCCACTGATCACTGTGAAGCATCTGGAAGCAAATAGCACTGCTTGAGGTAGCCAGGGTACCCTCTTCTCTCTTCAGTGAGTTCACTCTGGGAGGGCGGCAGATAATAATCCCAACACAGGATGAGCAATGGCCCATACTTGATTTTCTGAGCAATGTTAAGAGTTTTATTCAGGTTTTTGAACAAAATTTGAAATTGGAAATCTACGAAGAAATCAAAAATCCGTCCTCCCTGGTTTGAGAACTGTTTGAAAGTACAGTACAACCCACTCAAGTCTTCACAGTTTGACGTTGTTTGTATACCAGGGATTGAACCTGCGACCTTGTGCTTGCGAGACAGACACGCGCGGTGCCACTGAGCTTAACCCCCAGCCCCACAGTTTGATTATTCCACTGAATTTCTGACATGGGTAGAACATAAGAAGTTAACACAGTGTGCCAGGAAGCTGCAGGGCTGGGACAGGCTGGCCAGGTGTGGGTGGTCAGGCCAGCACTCAAGCAGACAAGCTCAGCAGGAGGTGACGATGTGAGCTCAAGCAGGACTTACCCAAACCAGATTCAGGGGAAAGGCAAAACGAAACCATCTTTGCAGGTAGTGCTGAAAGGCATGGATCGGAAGTTTTTCCACTCGAATAGGCTACAAAACTTGGTTTATGCAGACTGCTCTTACAGAGGAGCCACAGAGGAATGTGCACGAGCTGTGACTCTGAGAACTGAACACATAAGCGAAAGAATGCATTTCCTGAGAAACTGTTAGTCTGAGCAGCAGCTATTTAACAAGAGGTATGTATGTTTATACATAACACTAAATTTCTTCTCATGTAGGCAATAGCAGCCAGAAACCTCATGATTATCATTCACTTGTGCTCTCTCTCGCCCTTTATTTCTAATCTCACTAATCAGAACATCTCCTAGAGGGACTGCCCGTTTTCCCCCTCCATCTGTATAGCACTTAGGTCATTCCTCTTAAACTAGACCACGGGGTGAAAACTTAGTTGTCTACCACAGCTGTCACAAGAACAGGCTGCTGCAGGCTGTGCACCCATGATGACAGCACAGGGGGACAGGCTGCGGGTGCGGAACTGTTCCCACCACACCCATTCACACGCCAAACACAATGGGCACGCATGTGTGTGAAATGTGCCCGTCGGGACACACACCTGGATGTGCACCCCCTGTAGAGATATGAGTAGATTATGGCAAGTGGTCATTTACAAATGATTGACACTTGTTTTCAGTAATGGGAAATGGCTTCCAAGGAACTGAGGGAGAATCATAATACCTGCACAGTCATGTTGGGAGGGCGGCTTTGGCCAGTCTTCCTTTCTGCCACATAATTTCCTCTTTCTGTTCCTCCCAAAGCCCTTCTCAGGAACCACCTCCTCTAATGCCTACCAAAGCCCCAGTGAAACACTCTCCTTTGTTCCGTGGCCCTTGGTCACACCAGTGCCAGTGATCTTCGGAGGACAAAGGCTGAGCTGCATTGTGGAAAACACACGCCTATGCCTTGTGCTGGCTTTGACTCCTTTCCACGGAGGGCAGCCTGCGCTGGACACTTTGAAGGGCTCATATCACAAACAATACAGCCCTTCTGTGACACTCAATTGTGACAGCATATATGAGTAAATTTAATATCCTCTTACTCAAAAAGTACTTTGCTATCTTCAAAGAAGAGAAATAAGATGGAAACACTTCTTGCAGTGGAAAACTGCATGTATAAATCTAACAAGCGCTCCAAAAATGTATCAGAAAAGAAGCCAAGAAGAAAATAATTCTGACACCTGCAAACCTGCTGTTTTACAGCGGTCAGAGCGGACCCACTCTGTAACCGCCCTCCTAACAGAGCTCAGCATGCAGCTCCCCAGGAGGCACCCAGGGCCCCCTGGACTTCACTGTGTGACTGAGCTTCTCTTCATGGAGCCAACTGTCCTAGCCCCTCGCTAACCTGCTGCAGTGGCCCTAAGACAGTTAACAAGATGGATAGAAAAAAATCCCACTTCAGCCAGTGCTGGAATTTCCAGGGCCAGCCAGGTACAAGCAGCAGCTGCCACTTTAAAACAGCTTTAACCTCACTAACCTCAGACTGGAAACTTTGCTTCCTTTAAATGAAGAACTAACATCCGGTGCTGGGGCGCTGGGCCACCTGACTGCGTAGTAATAAACCCCAGATGGGAATTCCAGACACCTCTTTACTTACAGCATGGCTTTCTTTCAAGCGATAAACAGTCTATTAAGCGAGTCTCGAAGGAGAAAGCTGCCTCTCAGAGTCTGGTTTGTTTACGGCATGCTGCATTTTCTCAAGCAAATTTGGGACCCATCACTGCACATGGGTGTGATTAATTTTGTCATCTGTTTTCTTAATAGATGAAGTTAGTCTATGAATGTGCAAAGGCAGCACCTCGAAAAAGCTAGATTCACGGAATAGAGAGTAGAAGAACAGTCCTTAGAGGTCGGCGGGAAGGGCGACAGGGAAGCACAGGTAACAGGGACCAAGCCAGTAGAGGGAAGCAGCGGCCACAGTGTCTACCACAGCCAGGTGGCTTCCGTTTACAGTCTGTCCTGCAGTTTATGAAGAACAGAAAAGAGGGGGTCAAGGCTGACAAATGATGAAAGAGCAGGAAATGCTAGTGACCCTGGTGTGCTCACTACACAGCGTATCTATATAGCAGATCCACAGTATCTGCTGGTCACACTGTATCACAAAATATGTACAAATATTAAACATTTTAAAAGGAGAAGACCTTAGTTGTCTAAAATGTCTTGTTACTTGAATCAAAGGAAAAGTGCCACATGGTCATAGTCTCAAATTCTGAACCATGAGCCCAGTTTAGAAAAGATTTATGTGCTTGTAGTAAGCCATATCCACACCCATCAGCCATGTACAACACACCAACCACTTGCTCTGTGCCAGCAAAATGGAAGACTCTCTCTGCCTACATCTACTAGGCCAGTGCCCTCTAGTCCAGGAGCCACTTCTGCACTATGGCGAGGGCTCACAGCTGACCTGTAAGAACCTCACAGAGACCACGTGGCTGGCTGGGCCGAGGTGAGGACTCCACCCTGAGCCACTTCTCCTTATTGCAGCAGCTCTGACCAGGCGGGACACAAAGGATCACACAGCAAGGTGAATCTGCCATGTGCCAGAAAATGGGCACAGCAGTCAAGATGGGCCAGAGTAAAGCTGACTAGAGGCTCTGGGCTGGCGACAGGGAGATGGCTGGGAAGAGGAAGCCCCCAGGGGAGACGGGTGCAGCCACAGGGTGCAGGAAGGCCCACCTCATGCAGTCTGCCTGCACATGACCAGCGCTCTCTTCAGGAGTGCTGGGGCCTCGTATGCTCACAGGCTCCAAGAGAAACACTTTCAGAGCAGATTACACAGTGCCCTTTCAAGAAGAATGACAGAACATACTTTTATGAAGTATTTAATGAAGACTACAGAACTATTTTTAATGAGGTAGATTATTCCAAATATATATTCCATATATTGAACACAGAGATGAAGCTACTTTTTGTTCACTAAATCTGCCTGACAAAGTGGTCCTTTCTCATTGTATTTGTACTTAGCCAACAGTTTCTACTCAATTGCAAGGGACAGGAAGAGACAAGTGAGTAGGACTTCATATTCTCATTGAATGCTCCAGAATGCACATCCTAGTTCACACATGTACAGTGGATCTCCCTTAATACATTGTTGCCACGTTCTTGGAGGGCTCCTAAGCACCATAAGTGGAAAGACATGCACTAACATTACCTTGAATGTTCCTTAAATGGCCGCGAAAGTTCAGGACTATCCTCATAATTTATGTACTTTATATACATATAATTCTGTATCAGTTCTCCTAACCCTTAGCCTGTTTCCATTCAGTTGTCTATCAGAAATCCAAGTTTTTGACCATAATAATGGTCAATTCTTTATCTCTCAGTTGTGTGGTCTCTGAACAATGTGGTCCTGTTTTGCTCATGGTCAGAACTTTGTGCTGACCCAGTACACAGTTTCCGTCAATAGGCAGCCATTTCTGTGCAGCATAAGGATGCAGGGTTTCCCCCGAGGACTCAGTGGCTGCTTGTGACGGACCAGCCTTCTCTCCTGTCCCCTCTACAACTTATACATGGTACCCAGGGGACTTAAGGAGAAGTAAGGGTTATGAAGGAAACTAGGCATTCAGTGTGTGGGACAATTCAATGTTGAACTGTCATCTTCATTTACATACTTCTCTATTCTGCCATTGTTTGCTGAGTACCTGCCTACAAGGCCAATCATGGAGATGTAACAGTTACGGTGCTTCTCCTCTGAGCCAGTTGGGAGGGGTGGGCAAAGCACACGCTAATTAAAATACCTCGTGGTGGGTGAAAACTCGTGGGAGAACATGTAAGTGAGATGGGGGAGGTTTTCAAAGAAGTCCTGCAGAAACAAGTGATGCAGCAAAGGAGAGTGGGGAAGAAGGAAGGAGGCAGGGTCAGCAGCACACCCAAAGATCCACAGCAAACACCAGCCAGTAGAAGAGAAGAATGAAGAAAAGACCACTGGATACACAGGAGCTCTTCTGAGCAAGAAGATTCAGGAAAAAGACCAGAGTTAGAAGCCAAAGCATAGGGATTAAGAAACCAGTGTTAAAAAAGTAAAAAAGCAGTGGTAGACTATGCATTCAGGAATTTTCTCTGGAAAGAGTAAGTTAAGAGCTTATCCTTCAGAGAAAACTTCAACAAAACAACACAGTAGTACGTGGTTGAGTGGCTCTGAGAAAGGACTATTTAAATGGCTCAATTCTACCATTGGCCATCGCCAGCCACTGGGAAGGCTAGCGCCACCAGTCTCTTATGAACACAGATTTGCAAAACTTTACAAGGACTCTGACAGAAGTTTGAACAATGTAAATTAAAAAGGGTAAACTCAGGGACCATGGCAGTCTAGCCGGTCTGATAGCAGTGAGGGCAGCACAAGGTGTGACCTCTGGGTGCCCAGGAGCCTCCCAGGTACCACGCTATCCTCAGCAGTACGGAAACACCTGGGTAGAAAGGTGGATCCTCAGGCTTCACTCTGCCCTATTTTCTGTTCCTCCATCAGGTTCTTTTAAAATATAAGCATTCCTTTAAGGAAAGGTCTGTGATGACTAACATTGAACTCAGTACAGGCCAACATGGGTAGGGAGCAGAAAGCAAGGGGTGGGCTGGGAAGAAAAAGGACACAGCATGTCCACTCGCGGTTCTGCCCTCACCACTCACCCTACACCTGCCCACTCCAAGAAAAGACCAGAGGAGTGACTCTCCTCAGTAGTCATTTTGCAAGTGGATGTGTGAATTTCAAAAGCTTAAATTTCCATATCTGCAGTGATTAAAATCTTTTAAATGATGTAAAATGCTCAGAAATGTTTTGGGTGAAATTTTTATCTCTACTTCTCTAAACTGGTTCAGCCTCCAAAGGCGGAAAAAGGCTTTCATGGGGAAATGATGTCTTTTAATGTGCCTCCGGTTTGTGGGTGGAAATTGCAATAGGCCCTTATCTCAGAGACAGCTAGTCTTTCAACCAGTTATAGAAGTGAAGCAATACAAGGCTTGCACAGCCATAAAGTTTGGTACCGGTGACACCAAGCTAACAGCAAGGACAGTTGGAGTCAGCTGGTCTACAGCTCAAGAATTGCAAATAAACCACCCTCAGCATGGGGTCGTGCACAAAGGCGTTCTCTCTGGCCACACAGATCATGGTTTCCAATCGAACTTCAGTGATTTAAGGGGTATCAGTTCTATGTTTCCCACAAAACTCACAAGTCCCAACTGTCTACACAGAGGACACACTGCATGTTCTTGCTACTTTTCTAGTTCCTATAGGCAGGTGACCTTGGGACCACTGGTTTACACAGACCAAAACCAACACAGCAAGCAACTCCTCATGGAAGGAGCGACACACTGATTAGACTCCTACCAGAAAGGGGCACAGAAATGCCACTCGGGCACGTCAGCTCCCAGGTGTGGCAGGAGTGGTTCACAGACCATTTTCTAACACATGTGTTGTGGTTGGATCTCCTGTTTTGCTGCCCCTCACATCTGGACATCTAGGCATACGAGCCTGGCAACTGCTATCCCACACTGGCTCCACTAAGGAAACCACCCCTCTACTCAGTAAGCGGTGGCAGAAATTCCCCACCTGTGGTATCCAACTAATAGCCCACAACATGGAGCAGCTCACACCCCACTGTGGAGAGCCGCGCTGGTGCCACACCTAAAAGATGGCGCCGGCTTCCTTTCTCTTTCCTCCTGATGGCGTGCGCTCCCTCTGCCACATGACTCCTTGCGGGGTACTAGGCTGACTCAAGCATAGTTTGGTTGCTGCGCGGACCAGTGGTAGGCCACTACACCTGATCTCCTGATTGGCAGAACAGATGCTTATAAGGCGCTGCGCGGGCTGGGGAGAGAGACTCTCCATTATGCGGTAAAGGGTTCCTGAATAAACCGCTTGAAGAAGAGTTCCGCGTCGCGTCTTTCTTGCTGGTCGAGACGGACGCGACACCCCACACTGGGCCAGTTGGGCTACTTGGGACATGGGTGAGGTGCTGGTAGCCTGCATGTGGAGACATGGCGCCACCAGTTGACATGGGCTAACAAGAGGACCTCCGTCCCCACCTCAGCGACTTCCCGGCACACTGCACAAAATCCCGGCATCAGAAAACTAACACTCAAAGGAAGGTTTTAAGTCATCCACTCAATTTCGATTTTTCGAACTTGTTCACAAATGAGAAAACAGGTGCATTCAGCAGCTCATATGCAGGTTTCTGAGCAGGACTAGAGCTAGATCTCTAAGACAGTGACTGTGGCCTCCAGAGCAGCCTCCTCCTGGGCACAGCTGCCGCTGACACCCTGGTCTCCCGAGGTCTGGCCCAGCTCCTGGATGGACTTCTAGGACGCAGTGGACAGCTTAGGTTTGAGTGACAGCCTCCAGTTTCAGCTGGGTTTGGTTGAAGCCTCCTGGGTCCTTGCTCTGTCCTCCTACAATCCATTTCCCTCATGGGTGTGGCAGGGAACATGGCTGGCTGGGGACACAGCTCTGGAGTTTGGACCCCTCACGGCAGACACAGAGTTCGAATCCAGACAAACTGCCACCTCCTCTGCTCCCTCCCAGGGATCCCCACAAAAGCCCCACTTTCCTGCACTGCTCTGCTCCTCTCTCTCACTCCCCCACTGAACACTGTGCTTGTGGGACCATCTGGACCAAATTAAACAAAACTCTCTAGGGCTGCTTGCCATGCTTTAGTTCTGTGGGGTTTCAAAAGCTTTACATTATTCTCAGCCCACTTTTTTCAGATAAAATACTCAGTCAAATATAGTGATTAAGGTCCTATCTTTAAAGTATAAGTCTATTATTTGCAGGAATATATGGCCTTTTTATGGCTTTAAAGAAAAAATATACTAGATGTCAGTGTTTAACGGTGACACATAATTACAATAGGCTGAAGAAGTGTAATTAATTTTTCTCTACCTCTAACTGTTTCATGCCTATCAGAACAGATCTAAGGTAGCCAGTGACGTGTTACTGAGTTTGAAAATCTCACTTTGTGGTTGACAGTGCTACTGTGTTTGCAGAATCTGTGTCCTTACTCTCCTCACTAACATCTGATTTATCACAGGGCTGACAATGTTGCGCATAGGGCCCACTTACTATGCACACGGTGGCCATCAGTCATCAGCACCAGACCAGGAGGCCTGGGCATCAGAGATCATGGCTAAGCCAATGTCACTTCTGTTTGTGCCCCCAGGGAGCAGCTGTAATGCCATAATCCATGGCTATGGCAAACCCAGTCCAAGGAGCCATGTAAAGAAGCTGGTCTCTGAGATATGGGAAACTTGGCAGGGGCTTCAAGAGAAGGCCACCCACTCACTGACAGTGAGCCGCTCATGTCTCCCTCTTCTCCACAGAGTGGTGTGGACACGAGGCTTGGAGAAGCAATCAGGCCCCTCCAGTGAGAGGATCCCGTTCAGGATGAGGCTCGGCCACAGCCGGCAGGCAGAGGAAGTAGTTCTGGACAACACATCTGCTGAGTCCCACCTCACCCCACTCAGTGAGCTAAGGAAAGCTCTCTCAGGACCCAGTCTAAAGCAGGTTGGCTTCTTGAATGAGAAGAGCCGTAATCTGTATCACATTTGGGAAGCTCAGAACAGGCAGCCTTACAAGCCCCTCCTCTTGCTTTCCCACTTTCCCCGCACCAAAGACAGTGAGTGAAGAAACTCACACTTGTACCCATTTCTTCTAGCCTCTAGTCTAACAGCCGGAAAGGCCCTGTGCAATAGGCCGAGCCCAGCCTGTCTGGTCAATAGGAGCACAGCAGAGTCCCGTCCAAGGCTGAGAAGGACACAGAGCCTGAGAAACCTCTGAGGCAGACAAGTGGCAAGGCTGGCACAGGCGTCTCTCCAGGTGCACCTTGTGTGGCAGACAGCTTTGCTGCCTTTGGGATGGCTGCCTCCCTGACAGGCGGTGGGAAGGGCAAAACTTGGAGGAGTTCATGTGTGTGTGTGCATGTGTAAAATTCATGTTCCAGTCAGGAGTACAGAGCGGCAGCTGGCTGAGTCTGTGCAGTATTTCTCCCAGAAGCTGTAGGGATGGAGCTCAGGGCACGTGCGGCGAAGGAGAGCCATGTATTCAGTACTTCGAGGGGAAGGGACACACGTACAGTGCCGGCACTATTAGTACATGAGGAAGTGTGCAATGTCCACTAGGGCTGCTTTCAAGTGGACACAGAGCAGCTGGCCACTTACATTTGGGCATTTCCAAGTTGCAACCTACAGCTGAATACTGAACCCCAAGTGCTTGCCAGGCACTGGAAATCATTACAATGAGGTATCATTTGTGGCACATCTAACAGAGCCCTCTCTTTCCCCATCTCCCACATAAAGCAAACACTGTGACACTCCTGCTCAGTAAGCTAGAACTGCTTCTTGTCTCTTATAGGCCGCTCATAGTGGCCTGGAAATACTTCAACCTCGCATTCTTGCTGTCCTCCTGAGCTTTGACTATGAGATTCCTCAGCCAGCCCTGATCCATAGGTTCCCACCAGCCTCAGGGAGCAACCCAGGAGGCCTCCTCTCCTAAAAAGGGTAAACCAAAAGGTAGCAGAAGTCTATACCTCAGGCTCCAGGGACTGTCAAACAAATCAGAGAGAACTGATTCCCAAAGGTGTAAATCGGTGGTCACCTCGGTGGTTGGGGCTGATGGGATGTCAAAGTTCATTACATACAACACACACACAGATGAACATATGAACTCATCCTGGCGGACAGCAAAGTGCAGGCTCACTAACAAATGTAAACACAAACTATGACAATGATGTATACCTTACATTATGTATCACAAGAACTTTACGTTAGAAAGAAAGGAAAGAATGGAGCAAGAGTTCGAGATGAATCTACACAACACGGAAAGATTAAACAAGAGGAGACAATTCAGGTGACCCTGAAAATCATTGTCTTCTATATTTAGCCTGGTCTGACCTTCACCAGAGAGTGGTATCAGGGAGCTTGGACCAGATCCAGAGGATGGAAGTCATAAGCTCCAAAGGAGATGGGGGTGCGGGTGGCTCTGGCTGGTTCAAAATATAGTAAGAAGCCAGGCCCACACCTATAAGCCCAGCCCTGAGGAAGGCTGAGGCAGGAAGGTTACGAGTCTCACTTGGGCAACTTAGTAAGATCCTGTCTCAAAATAAAAACTAAAAAGAACCAGGAATATAGCTCAGTGTTACAGGATCCCTGCATTTCAAAACCAAGCCCCCCCCCCCCAAAGTACAGTGAGAAGACAAAGAACACTGGGAAAAAGTTGTCCAAACTAAGCTGTAGTTCACAACAAGTTCACCTTTCCCCTTCACCTGAAAATTTTGTTTACAAATTAATTTTGAGTAATTAATACTGAGCATTTGGCCTTTCCTGGAAAGGGTGATTTATCAGTGCTGACTACACTGTGCACTGATAACTCACATGTTAACACAGATGAGGACTAGGGCAAACTTCCATCCCGAGACCATGGGCTCGCTCCTAGGCCAATCAGTGCATACTACTGGGAAACCCTCCTTGGTGCATCTCATGCCAAAGCAAGCAAAAGCACTATGTGGAAAGGTCTGACCCACCTGCTGGCTCTTCCACAGGCAGACACACTCAGCGACAGCTAAGATGAGCACGCCAGAGAGCCCAATAGCAGGGAGTCCGCATCTATAACCACAGGTCCCCAGGCAGCAGCAGGAAGGCAGACAGAGAGACTCTCCAACTTTGACATTGTGTGGGTGACGACACGGTAGCTTGGAGTGCTTTCTCTGGTCCAAGGGCCACTTGCAGAGTGACAGCAGCTTCCCAGGCCAAACGGCATTTCAGGTCATGGACAGGACATCTGAGTTCCACCACTGTCCACAGGGCCCCTCCAGCTGGAGCCCTCTGCCTCTTGTGCAGTGCCTTGGGGTCATTGCCATTTCTGGAGCAGGCCAGGCAAGCCAATGGCAGGAGCTGGCTCTGCTTGGAGCACCTAGCCTAGGATGGCTCTCGGCATGTCATGTTGCTGGTGACAACACACAATTACAGCTGCCATCACCTCCTAACACACACACACTGTACACACACACACACGCACACGCACATGCACAAACACACACTCAGAGGAACCCGTAGTTCCTTCCTTATCTTTAAAATTTTTCTTTTTCATCTTAGCAAGGTGGTGCATGCCAATCATGGCAGCAAAGTGTGCCCCCCCATCATCCTAGCCCTCTGGGAGGCTGAGGCAGGAGTATGAGAAGTTTGAGCAAGGCCTGGGCAGTTTAGTAATATTCTGTCTCAAAACTTACATTCACTTCTCCAGCTCTTCATTTAAAATCCTTGAGGGGGGAGAAGGAAGTTTCCCCACACCGAGATACCACAGTGTAGCTGGAGGGAGGAAAGATGCCCCATGGGTTTCAGCCTCCACTAGAGGGCAACATGGGCGGGGAAGCTGGGTGATTTCCCAGCCCCTGGGCAGAAGTTCCTGCCCTCATCCGCCTCTCTCCACTGCTCTCCACCGGCTCTCATCCCCGCGCTCCCTCTTGGGTTTCAGCCTTTTCTCCACTGACTTGCAGTGTGCCCTCAAGTGGATCATGCTCACCATGAATGCACAAGACTTGACCACTGGAGTTTGGCACATCCCTGCGTACTTCTGGCCAGACTGCACGACTCCCTCCGTTGGGAACTCCACCCTGAACTCACATCCACAACCCCCCATAGGAAGCCCAGCCTGATCCCGGCTGCACGTGCCCCACGACACACAGCCACACGCACCACTGAACTGTGGCAGGCCGTGTGGAGACAGCTGCATGACTGCAAAACAGCACGAGCCACCAGGGTTCAATTATGGAACCATGAGACCAGACACACCAGCGCCTACCTATTTCTTCGGATTTCCTTTCTCCTCCTACTGGCCAATTTAACCCCAGAAAGTTTTCAGAACAGAAAAACTGAAGCACATATTATGCAAAGAAATGACCAAAAGTGAGTCAGTGCCAATATGTAAGTTTAATGCTTGCTTTAAAAGCTCTCTATTTCAATATGATAACATTTTCAATTTACCTTAAAAATAAAATTGAGACCTGTAGAAGCATTAGCTAAGAATGAGTCCAATACGTTCTTTTAAAAATACAAATCTTTATCTATAAAGTAACACTGCTTGGGATTGTTAGAAAAAATGGCCATTGTAACATTCTGGTAAAAAATTACCCAAGGGGAGAGCAGTAACAAACCCAGCAGTGTCTACAGGGCACCCCACGCTGTGAGGAAAACATTCAGAACCAGGGGTCCTACAGTTAATAATGTGTGAAAATGTAAAAGAGAAGTTTAGGGGGCCAGGTGCCCAGTCTTTCCAGAGTCCCATTTCTGAAACATTCCCATCCTCTATATATTTAAAAATGAAGTTATCCTAAAGGCAGAATGTCAGATGCTGATCTTTCCCCCACAGTTTCCCTCCAGTATCCTGGCACGGCTCCCTACCCAGAGCAACAGCAAAGGGGAAGTAGTGATTCACCGAAGATGGCCCGGAATGTAGCTCAGCAGCACTGTCTGGTAAGTGCAAAGTCCTGAGTTCGATTCCCGGTAACAGGGAAAAAACAAAAGACACAACAAAAAAACTGTGACCAAATACTATTCCGTCTGAGACAGCAACATCACATTAGTCACCTGGACACTCCACACAACTGCAACACAGACATGTGTGTGCAGTGTGTCCACAGCCATCAGGGAGTGGTGTAAACTCACCCAGCTTTGGCATTTCTCCTGCTGCCCAGTCACAGCCACGGCTTCACAGCGTCCTGGTCCTCACACGAACATAAGGGATACGCACGCCTCTGTCTCCACTTCAGGAAGAGTCAGGCTTCAATCAAGATAATTCAAAATACTGCAAACTCCCCTTCGAGAAACCAGCAAAGCTCACCAAGCGACTGCATAGGAGACTGGTCAGCAAGTCCCTCAAAAGTTGCCTCACTTGTTATTCTGGGTGTCGTCACCGGCTGTGGAATGCATTCTGAGGCCTCTAATTGTGAGTCTGGGGTGGACTGGAGCTGCCTGCAGCTGGACCTGCACTGCAGCAACACAGAAGCGGTCACTGCTGATAGGCAGACAGGAGCTATTTTCAAATTCAAGCAGAAGTCTAATGTTTCAACATGCTAGGAAAAAAAAAAAAAAAAGGAGTGGCCCCATTCACCAATGCCTGGAAAAAAAAAAAAACAAACTTCATTCCTACCTGGCCAGTAGAAACATGAATGTCTATTAATAGCAAGTTAATAAGTGTTGCTTACAGGTTTTACAGTTCTCAGGAAAACCAAGGATCATAGTTTGGAGAAAGCTGCCATGTAAAATCATCAACCTTTTGTTCTTGAAGAGAATTTAAGAATTTAAAGAATGTAAGTGCGGGAACATCCAAGCATACACAATATACACACAGCCTCTCCAAACACATAACCTGATAGTCTTGCGGGGACCCTATTTATTCGCCTTGTCCAGCTCCCCCAGGCTGACCTAGCCCATCCTACAGTGCCAGCTCTGAGCCTCGGCTGACAGGAACAAGGCGTGAGTAAGAACATCTCTTTGCCTTGTCCATCACCCCTCATGGTGTCACTTGAATTTTCTTGGTAACGTTTCTGGTACTTATCACAGTTGTCCTTACATTATCTGTGATTGCATATATATCTTATTCCCCACTAAGTGATATGCTTTTTTATTTTATTTTATCCTATGTAGCAACAACACTGCCTTCAGCCTACCAGGCATGCAGCCAGAAAGATAGCAATGGGGATTTCAGGAAAAGCTCCTGAAGTCTGCCAGGCCAGGATCAAATTCCATTCATGCCACTTTCTGGTTTTGTAGACTTGTGGGTTCTTTAACTTTCTGAGTAATTTTACCTTTTTGTAAAGTGAGAAAAACAACATCTACATCACATAACTGTTACCAAAATTCACAGGCACTTGTGCCAAGCAAACAACATACTGCCTAAGTGTGAGGACGGCCTGAGTCCAATTGAATCCCCACACCCAGCTTGGGGAGTGGCAGAGGACTCATGGATACCTCCACGCACTTCTCACCTTCTCCAGCCTCAGTGGTCATGTGACTAAAACACAGAGGTGGCCAGGAACACGAAGTTCACCCCTGAGAAGAAGCCACCCTTTGTGTTTGCAAAAGTTGTTATTTCCTCAAATTCTAACTGCCTATCAGATTATGAACACTTCCTTAGAAACTAACAGCCAAAGACATCAGGGGATCTCTCCCTGAAATGCAGGATCCTAAATTCTGCAGATTTCTCTCACCTGGATTCATTGGTAATTTCAAGGACAATGTCACACAGAGCATAAATACTACGTCGAAAGAGAGTACAAACCTCATGTGAGCTGCATGGCTGTATGAGCAGCGTGAAGCCTGAGCCCACAGTGAAGCTGTGGGAAGGGAGGGGAGGGAGAGTCCTGCAGCCCCACAGCAAAACTCTGCCGACCCAGGGACAGGACCGCACATGGGTTCCAGGCCCAAGTGGAGAGGAAACAGGAAGCCAGGGCCAGGAACGGGCAGAGGAGGCTGCAGTGTCAAGGGCAGCGCACAGCCAGGCAACTCCGAGCCTCCGGGAGCAACCCCAGAGGCACCTGGGTAGGAATTCTCCCACACCTGCTCTCCGTCCGCTTTTGGGCACAGGGAGGAATTTAACCAAGTTCATCTTCATGCCTCACAAACTCCCAGGTCCAACTATGGCCACGGCCCTTTTGAAATTGTTACTTCAGATAATGTCTCACCAAGCTACCCAGCTGACCTTGACCTCGTGACCCTCCCTGCTCGGTCCCCAGTGGCTGAGAGGACTGGCGTGTGGCCGCTGCATTCGGCTGGAGGGGCATTCTCTGAGGCCGCGACTCTCAGGGACCTCAGAAAGCCTCAGCTGTCCACACTCAGATCTTTCTGAAGTTCGCTCTGTAAAGCAGACTTAGCATTTGAAATGAGAACATTCTGCTTGTCTACCATTTTACTTTGCCAAAGATAAAAAAGAGCAAGAGGCAGGGAACCTCCAAAGAGCAGGGAGCCTCTTGAGGAACCATGGGACTTGTGAAGTAGCTTAATCTCATCAAATAGCTCTATGTAAAAATAAATCAAACCACCTCAGGTGCCTCTGTAGATATGAATATAATCTTCCAACCCTTCCTAGGAACTGCAGGCTAAGACACTCTAGGTAGATTGCAGGGATCAAAACTTGCGATATTTACCAGGGCACCAGGGAGAAGGGCAGGCAACTGGGACTGTGGGCGCTGGAACCCCGTCTGGCAGCCTGAGGGCTGAAGGGCCGCCCTGACCTGGCTCTGCCCCAGCAGTCAACGCTGGGAACAACCTGGGACCATGGCTGACTCTGCTTCTCTGGCAGTCAGGGCTCTGCACTGGAAGCCTGGGAGGGCAACTGGGACTGCAAATCATGTGCTTGGAACCTCACAGCATGACGCAAGCCCACTAGGGAGACGGCCTCTTATCAGAGGTGTCTTCTCTCTGCAATCACGACAGCAGCCATCAGAAAACCAGATCCTCCTCTCCTGTGCGCACATGAGGTTATCTGGCATCACAGGGCCGGGCTCCACCCTAAGATCACCGCATTCTCCACGCCCACGGAAGAGGCTGGCACCTAATTTCTGTAGAGCAGGGCACAACAAGAAAGCAGTGAGGATGCATGTTCAGCCGGCCCAGCAAGATGCTGTGAGCCAGGCACACCCCAGACCACTCTCTGGACACTCTCTCTTGCTGACCTGCTTTCACCAAATGCTTCTTACACAGCCCAGGAAAAGTATTCCTCTGCAGCCTGCCCACACACTTATCAGCACTGCATGAGATAGATTCATCACCAGAGTGATGACATTTGAGCCTGGGAGAAAAAGATACGTTTGTTTATTTCATCTGATTCTGAGGTTTGGGCTGGAATGAAATTGTTTACAGACCGCCTTGACTTTTATGGCCTAGCATCCTGAGATGCCTCCTAACCTGCAGGGTATGACCCTGTGACTTCCAAGATTCATTTTCCTTTCTGAACAACCCCCACTTTCCCATCACTGTTCTCTGGACCTTTCCCTGCCGAGTCCCATGTAGGCCCCTCTGTCACGCCACAGATCTAACCAGAGGTCCCCTCTCAACGACTTCCCCCTCTTTGGGTCTCTCCTCTTCTTCTAGGAGGAAGGAGTCACTGGCAAAGGTAAGCCAAGAAAGGACTGTTCCCGGAGACTCCATGTGGAGACTGGTGACATGCTCAGAGGCATCCTCCAGGCCCAGGCCTCGATGAAGCTGACACCCAGGAGCATGGTGCCTTTATCCTTGACTGTCCCCTCTGTCCTTAGCAAAGCTCCGGGGTGCCTGCCATCCCCAAGTTAGAGATACAAACCAAGCTTCAAACTGAGCTCTGAAAAGTACTGTATTTACTCAGCTGGACTGCTGCACCTGGCCTTCGTACACTTCACTCCCAAATGGCTGGTTCTTTTCCCTCAAACCATATTATGACAGTGTCCTTGGTTCACCAGACGGAAAGCACAGAGGGGCAATCTGGAAAAATAACAAGGACACCTGGCATCCACTGTCTATGGTCAAGCTGTGAATGACAGCTGGGGAACAGCACAGTGGCCTGAGAGACAGGGCCGGGCTGGAGATCTCTGTCTCTCACCACAGCAAGTGCTCTCAGAGTCTCCCTACGCAGCTGCACACCCACACACATGCCCACATATGCACACAATAAGTGTGGCAAAACAGTCCTATTGTGCAGTAAATGTTTATGTTTCTAGTATAAATTTTATAAAAAGTTTACTTTTTAAAAACAAAAATGGCTGTCTTCTTGCTTCTCATGTAGAATCATATAATTTCAGCATTAGCAAGACCTCTGATAACATCTAACCTCATTTCACAAGCAAAGAAAACCAGGCAGCCGAAGGAATCTTCGAGCCCTGCCCAGAGCACATGCCTAGTGGGCAGGAGTGGGGCAGCCACAGTAAGTGCTGGTCTGGGGACCCGAGCAAGCACGGACTCTGCAGTGTGGCAAGTCACATGTGAGCTCTCCATGTGTGTGCACCAGTGAAAACACTGAGTTGACACTTGGAATGCAAAGACACACCCAACGCCGGTGCAGTAAACATGTTGGCACTGACTGTGGCTTATTCTCCACTGAGCAAAATGTAAACAGTCCTGACATTTTATAGCATTCTTCCACTACAGACCTTCATGTAAAGCTGAATATGATCCCGACTTACAAAAAATACTAGGCTAATTAAACTCTCAACTGGCCAAGGAAAACTGTCCAGTTGTAGAGTAAATGTCTCTATAAAATTTCTACAGTTTCTAGCTAATAAGGCAGCATAAGATACTTCCTGAGCTGTGACCCACACACACTGCCAGGCACCTTCCACTGCCAGCCTGTTGTCACTTTCCTTGGCCACTGTTACCTTCCTGCCCTGGTCACTGTGACCATCTGACTGGGAAGACACTCAACCACCTTGTCTGCCATCTTTTCTTCTGTGCTTCTCCCACAGTCATTGGCATTGTTAAGCCTTTGCTTTTTTTTTTTTTTTGGTACCAGGGATCAAACTTGGGACTTTATGCTTGCTAGGCCAGTGCTGGAGCCCTGCGCTGAATCCTTGGCCTGGAAGTTTGTGGTTTTAAGGTGGAAGAAGATGATTTCTAAACAGACGCTATCCAGAGAGCATCAGCTAAGCACTTCTACTCTCCCCTCCCTGCCACAGCTCAGCAAGCTCCATCACACCGTAGTCTTACCCATGTAGCTATTTCCAAACTTACATTTAAAAAAATAATTTCATGGGCCAGGGATTTAGCTCAGTGGTTGCAGCATCTATCTTGCAAGGACAAGAGCACAAGTTCAATCCCTGCTAACCATATATACAACAAAAGCCAGGCATGGTGACTCATGCTCAGCAACAATCAGTACCACATACCACAGTGCTGGACATGATGACTCACACCTAGAATCCCAGCACTCGGGAGGCAGAGGCAGGAGGATTGCTGTGAGTCTGAGGTGTGCCTGGGCTACAGAGTGAGCTCAGGGCCAGCCTGAACTGCAAAGCGAGTGAGACCTTGTCTCAAAAAAAATAAAAAAGTTTTTTCAGGAACTTTTCACATCCGAGAGCAGTCAGAGACAACACATCTTGGTTCATTTCTTTCTGAACACCCCTCTGGAGAAAAACCCTGGAGACTTGGTGAGAAGTACAACACAAAACTGACAGTAGTGTGAGGGAGAGGCTATAAGGCAGACCATGCCAGGTACTGGGATGAGCATGCAGAAGGGCTGTGACAGAGGCACTCCGGCCGCAGGCACTGGAAGGGACAGCCAAGCAGGCAGCATCCTGAGACCAGGGGGAATGTGCCATGTTCAGGCAGAGGTGGCAGGGTACTGAGCAGGAGAGGCAGGTGAGAGGTAAAGGCCAGAACATGCAGGCCTCCCAGGCCACGGCCCAAAGCTCCTATTCTGTGGCAGGAATGTAAAATAGGACAGATGTCTCAAAGGCAAAGGGGCAACAAAAATCAAAAATGGAACACTCCAGAGGCCCTTGGAAGCACTTCCAGGATTATATCCAGCGAGGCAGACAGTGTGGGGAGCTGCAGTGCACGGGAGCAGAGTGAGACCACGATGTGGTGACTCTGACAGGGGCTGGTTAAGCGAATTAGGGCAGATAGGTAACGCATGTCATGCATGCTGTCTTCCAAACAACCTCGTAACTGACTACAGAGAACGCCTCCCAAGGCTACAAAGCAAAATATCAAAGAAAAATGATGCTAACAGTACCTAATTGTAGAACAGAGCAAGGGCCATCAGATGAAAAGCCTAGAGTGGTGATAGTTTTTTCAGGAAGTGAAAATCAGAGCTACTTTTTCAGAACAAATTGTAGTTGATAAATATACAGCACAGATACATGATAATTTACTAATAATGGAAAAAGGATTTTTAAAACCTGTGCACTGCAAGTACAGGAAGAAGGATATCCTGTGATATCATAAAAACAGACAGAGGATACTAGTCAGCAGATAGCTGGGCAGTCTTCTGTCTTCTCAAGGAATCTTCTGAGCAAAACAGAAAACAAACTTTACACTCCCTAGGACTTGAGCAGGAAGTGTATCATGGCCCTGACTCAGCATGGACTCCAGCCCTCTGAACCTGCAGCAGCAAATTCATAGGCAGAAGCCTGGGAGGAACAGGCTTCACACCTCCCTCGGGAGCCCCCAGCCATGAGAGGAACCTGAAATATCAGCTCCGGATCTACTAAGGAAAAATGTCCTCGGCAGGCCTTTTCAGATTTGCCCCAACTGAGAATCTTAGTCTCCCCTGCCTCATTACAGGTAACAAGTGACTAAGCTACAGGTAACTTGTGACTAAGTTCTTGACTGTCTCCTGGAAATAAGACTCATTGCACAAGAACCAAACACTGCTACTGAAGCTTTCTGTTCAAACAGCCATCCAGGTTAGTAAACAACAGTCTGGACAAGTCACAACAAGCTCAGGTATGCAAATCTGGGCTGCCACAAATATCCTGGAAAAGCCCAGCCGCCCCAGCCGGGGGCCTGGTCTCCAGAGTGGCAAAGGTGATCTGCTGTGCCATTCTGTGAGGCTGCTTCCCCAGCCGCTCAGGGCTCCTCTGAAAGGGTCTTGCGAACAGAGGCCGTATGCTTCTTTAGTTCTGATTTTAATAACTCTGGAAACTACAGAGAAAAGGGGAAGCACATTAACAACTATAAAACAAAACAACTTTTGAGTCTGGGAGTCTTCAAATTTTTAAGGGTTTCAAATATAAATCGGAGTAGCTAGAGTGGAATGAACTTTAAAGATCCTCTAGTCCAGTGTTCATTTGCAATGTACTATGTCTCCTAGCGATCACTGTGCAAACCCCCTGCTGAAATGCAGGAAATTAATTCCCACATTTGTCCAGCCCATCCACTACCACCACCCTAGATTGAGCCGGAAATCTATTTTCCTGTCGCTCAAGCCACTGGTTCTAGTTTAACACCTTCAGGATATCCAGAAGGTGTCTAATCGCTCTGATATGCCTTTCAAATATTTGAAAACTATTAACTTTAGCTCTGACTTGTCAACTCCATACTCCCTGTAACAATCCTATTCTTTATATAGCTATAGACAAACAGGAAATACCTAAATAGGGGTTATAAATCCATATAGGCGTTCCTTAATACAGTGATACTATAAACAAAAATATTGGAATAAAAGGTGCACCATTATAGCACAAGTAACCTTTGTTTCCAGGAAACCAGAAGGTTCCAGGATATTTCTACTTCAAGGTGTGGACTTGATGCACTCAGTCCTTAAGCACTAATTTTCTCTTCTTCCCCATTCTGTTCCAGTCCCAGCAAAGAACACACACAACACACAGACTGCATACACATATGCTCACTCCACACTCAGCAGAGGAACGTTTGAGCAATACTACTTGTCCTGTATTATCTTTTGAAAAGGTTCCCACAACAGGATTTTAAGAAAAGGTTTCTACACCACTAACTTGGATACTTTTATGGAAATCTCAAGTTAGAGTTTAAAACTCCAAAGAATGAAAAAAAAAATCTAAATGCTTTATATCCAAAAATGATACTTTTATAATAGCCTAAATGAAGTTGAAAGTGTAACTGCATAGGATCAGACTCCTATTAAACTTCCCCTTGGACTACAGTCGTGTTGACAGAAGAGAAATGAGCATGTTATCCCAACCCCAAAGGAGTTTCTATGCTGAATGGTGCTTGAGCTGTTACTTTGGTCTTAACTTAAAACATTCCATCCACCTGACCCAGAACAGCAGTGCATAACAGCACTACGTCATTGCATGACACCCGAGAAGGCGAAAGCTATTTCTGAATTCATTGCAGTAATTAGGGGAAAATGCACAGGTTAGGTGCTGAAATATTTGTGGAATGTATAAACTGTGTGGTGCTGAGTTAAAGATTTGAGATGGGAAACAGAGAAGGAAAAAACTGAAAAATTATTACAGGTTGCTATAAATTAGTTTAGTTCTAGAACACAGGGCTGATGTGCAGCATGAAAGGCACCATCTGAAATTTCTTTTTCAAAGGACAAATTAAAGAAGAAAAAAAAAAGAACTGGCAACATATCCATGGGAGCAATGAATTCAGAGTGACTTCAAAAATCATGACTACTTACTTTCATTAGTTTGAGCAAAGAGTTTTGAGTCAATTTAATATATGTTTATCACCTTGATTAAACACTTTAAACCTGCTAATGCACGCAAGAAAAAAGACAACCTAGTATAGTAAAAATACTTAAGTATGCCACATCTTAAAAATAAGGTGAGGCCAGGGAGTTAGCTCAGTGGTTCCTGCACCTGTCTTGCAAGCACAACGGCCCAGATTCGATTCCTTGGTAACCACATACAATACTGGGCGTGGAACCTCAAACCCAGCAGCAATCAGTACCACAAATCACAGTGCTGGGCGTGGTGGCTCACGCCTGTAATCCCAGCACTCAGGAGGCAGAGGCAGGAGGATTGCGGTGATGTGAGTTTGAGGCTGAGCTCAGGGCCAGGCTGAACTACAAAGCGAGACCCTGTCTCAAAACAACAACAACAAAAAAAAGGTGAATTCAGGGAAGATAAAAGTCTTTATAACAATTACACCACACAGTAGATACAGGTTGAAATTAATGTGCTGTGGAGCTGGGGTGCAGCTTGGTGCTATAGAACCTCACACATGTGTGTGCAACTTTAGGCAGCACCACAGAGCAAAACAAACAAAGGCTACCTCGCCACGAAAGGACAGCAGTGAAGAAAACTGACTGTGATATCCTGCCTCGTGTTCAATCAAAAGGAAAAGAGCAAGAGCTCTGGATTGCCCCAGAGCAGGCATACAGTCCTTTTCAAATGGTTTACTCTATAATCTTAGAAAACTTCGTAATAAGCTGGGCAATTCAAAAGCTTATTTAAAAAATGTTTATCTTGGCTAGTTTCTGTGAGTTTAATTTCCTTAACTTTGGTCTTCCTCCAAGTCACTCAAATGCAGTGAACTCCAGGATCCACAAGAAGAGATCCTGTCCAAGAAACCAGCAGCAGAAGAGTGGCCCAGCACAAGGAGGCCCTGCGATGCAGGCTCCAAGGGAGCTCCAAGGGCAGAGGCTAGACACTGCCACTGTGCTGAGGGGACAAACGAACAAACCTGCACAGTGCTTTCCTCACAGCTGGCAAAAGTATTTCTTAAACTTGACTCTCCCAGAGTGCAACTCCTCCACCTGGCTGGCTGTGCTGACACTATGGGCAGATTGTCACACACTACGGGGAACCTTGCAGTCCATTGCAGGAAATTTCACAACACCTGTCTCCCACCTACCAGATGCTGGCAGCACAGCCTCCCCGCTATGTTGGCTTCAACTGTCCCCAGAATTGCCACATGTCCTGGAAGGAGAACAACCCAGCTGAGGGCCCTCTTCTAAAGTGCTGGTTAAACGAGGCTGTTGCCCAAAGGCACCAGAGGTTTCTTTACACAAGGGTGTCAGAGCCCTGCTCTCAGATCTGGATTTAATTTGGAGTATGCCTTGGGCGCAGGTGCTGGAAAACTAGAGACTCTAGAGTGCAGCCATTTGTGAGCATTTCTGTTCTAAATCATATCCATAGTGTCAGGTAAGTAATTACATCAGTTTAATGCTACATAGAAATGTATGATGTTCAGCCTTCATCCTAAACTCCATTAACAAGACCATAGCACACTGTGTGCACCTGAGAACCTGCCTATTTCTGTGTGTGTGTGTGTGTGTGTGTGTGTGTGTTTGTGTGTGTGTGAGGGTGTATGATATCTGTGTGTATGTAAAAGAGAGAGATAAGCAGAGAGGCAGACAGAGGAAACACACAACAGCAAAGCTGGGAATCCTGGTTTTAACCCCTAGATTGTAAGTCTATGAACCACTGCTTTCAGCACGTACATAGTCCACAATCCTTTCTGTGTTTACTGTGGGCCAGACCTTGGTAGACATGGGTAATTCTTAACTACTACACTGTGCAGCCTCAGCCACTCTCTGTGAAATAGTTACTCTGTCCACAGCGTGGAAACTAAGTCATTTTCTTCCTTTAACCCTAAAGCTGATGCACAAATGCCTAGTCCATAGTAAATACTTGCTTGTTCGCTGAACAGGTCAAACAGTCAACATGATACCTAATCGACATGCTAAGATACATGCATGAAAATGTTTCACATGCTTGAGCCTGTCACTCCAGCTGGAGTACAAACGTCTTGAGCACAAGGATCACTTTGTGTTACACACACCCGTAAAGCCAGCCTGAGTTTAAAAGCATACCTCATCAGTATTATGCTGTTATTAGAGGTGCAAAGAATCTATTAATAAACATCACTTGTTGACAAGGCAGTCACCATATTCTAAGGAGCACTACTAAACTTTAGCAAATGTCACAACCTTCCCTTCTAAAAGATATCTCTAAAATACCCTTGATCTTAGTCAAAAGGCCAAGAAGCGATAAGGGTATCTCTAAAATAAAGGAAATGTTAAGTGAACTAAGTCAGACACACATTAAATATCACATGATTCTTTTACATGAGAAATTCAAAATATGGATATTTAAATAGATAGCAAAATAGGTGATAAATAGGAACTAGGGAGAAGTCCAAATAATTCCCCAAATTTTTTTTTCATTATTTCAAAAATATTTTTTTACCAGTGTTTCTCAGACAAAGGGCTACTACCTAGAATATATCAAGAGCTTTAAAAAAATCAGCCCACCCAAATTTAATGACCCAATTCAAAAATGGACATCTGAAATGAACAGATACTTTTCAGAAGAAGAAGTAAGAGCAGCTAAGAAGTATATGAAGAAATAAATACTCAACATCATTAGTCATTCGAGAGATGCAGATGAAAACAACACTGAGATTTCATCTAACTCCACAAAGAATGGCTGCCATTTCAGAATTAGCCAGCAACAAATGGTAGTGAGCCTTCGGAGAAAAAGGAACCCTTCTCCACTGTTGGTGGGAGTGTAGACTTGTACAACCCCTGTGGAAATCAGTGTGGAAATTCCTCAAAAAGCTAGGATTGGAGGTCCCATTTGACCTGGCTTTTGCTCTACTGGGTATATGCACAAAAGAATTAAAAGATTCATATCACAGAGACATATGTGCACTCATGTTTACATTCTCCTAAGTGAGATAAGTAGGTAACAGATGTGTAAATATTCTATCTTTTCTCTGGTATGAGAAAATGAAGATGTAAATGAGTTCTAGTATATATAGTTAATATTGTGAAATAAAAAATATTTAAAAGGAAAGAGGGTGTAGGGGTAAATAACGAGGGGAAAAAGAACGTGATAGTAATTTTAAAAATGAAGCAAAGCATACATATAAGGGGTGGGGGATCAAGGGGGGTGGGGGAAAGGGAAAAATGAGAATCAAATCATGTCATATTCTGCTACAAACTCTCAGTGTTCAATGTGATGGTGATGTGTATTCATCATGTACCAATAAAGACCTGAATAAAAAAATCAAAAACATATTTTAATATATGCACTAGTTTCTTATCCTATTAGTTTCTCTTAGCTCACTGAAGAGAAAGTTTTATGTCTTTATCTGTTCCTTCTTTGTGAGAGTCTTTTTTATCTGTGACCTGTCTTCTGAGTAACATTTTGGCCATTCTTTAACAATGATGGCACTGTCCTAGATTAGGACAAACCCTCAATGCTGAATGTGATCATAATGTATATATAAAATGTATCAATAAAATTAATTTTAAAAAAATAAATATCCATCCCCAATAAAGAAATAAAGATCATGACACAATATTATCTATTGTTATTTTGTTATAAAACTTTGGGATTTTTTTTCATAGAAGAGTGCTTTTTATATTTTCTTTATTAATATTGACTTCTTTACATTAAGATAAAAATTTTTAAAAAACAATGAGTGAAATAGCAAAAAAAAAAGGAAAATAATAGTGAAATCCAGGCCTGTGGTGGAACCCTGAGGAATAAAGAGCCTCAGAATCTGGCTTTAGAGTTTGGCAGGGCCGGTAATGTCTCCAGGAAACACGGACAAATCCTCCCATCCTCCCCCTACTATGCACTCACCTCCCACCTTCTGACGCCTACACTGCAGTCACAGTTTGTCTACAAGCTGAGAATTCTCATGCTTCCAATTCCCTTTTAGGTTTCTACAACACAGCTTCATGTTTGTGGCTGATTTCAAAAAGTGGGCTTTAAAAATATGAAGAAAAGGCCTGGGGATTTAGCTCAGTGCTTCTGGCGCTTGTCTGGCAAGTACAAGGTCCCTAGTTCGATCCCAAGTAGCCACATACAACAGTGCCAGATGTGGTGACTCACACCTGCAATCCCGGCACTCAGGAGACAGGAAGGAGGCTTGTTGTGAGTTACATAGTGAGCTGAGGGTCACCCTGAACTACAAAGTGAGACCCTGTCTCAAAAATGTAATTTTTGAGCTTTTGAATAGTCCTGAAATCAAATATAAATTCTTAGCTTTGAATTATTTACCTGTAACAAAAATGACAAATATAAAAACTCTCTCCACTCTGACCCAGTAATCTGGAAACTATTGTCATTCTAGCCAGTGTCTGTTCACTGTCATTTCCCATAAGCACTGAGGTTCTTTTAATGTAATTTAAACCCCTCTTAATATTGAAGCCAAAACAGCAAACAGTCAAGGCAAGCATTTGTACTGGTTTTTCTTAGATAATCTTCTTCCCAAGTATAGATTGGCCTAACTTTCATTTTCTCTTTAAAGATGTGTGCTGTATTCAGTGTCTATAGAGCTTTTCATGATCACTTTTGCTTTGTCAGCATGACGGGACCAGCTGCCCTCCCCTCTAATATTCTTTCACCTGATATTTTCACATTCTTATTTCTCAGACTTTACAAATTCACACACCCCTCTGAAAACAAAGCCTCCTTTGGCAGTAGTATTCCAGTCCCTGGGAAGGTGACTATGCTTTTTAAGCTACAACTTAACTTTTTGAGCTACAACTTCCCACTGGAACAAGTTTGTTCTCTTTTTTTTTTGTAACATTATGTGATGATGTATATAAAATCAAAACATGCTGAATGCTTCCTATATACTATGTGCCAGGAATGGGATTAAGCTTCTATATGTAGACCTATCTTACATTATTTTAATGAGTTCCAGACCAGGATGGAGAGGGATCCCCCAGAACCCTCCACCTGCTCCCTCTTCCCTCCCACAGACTGAGTCCCATGACCTGATGTGCAAGACTGCCCACAAATGACTGGTGCTATTTCCCCGACTGATATCTTTCATTGAAACCTGAGGAGCCACCTGGTAAACCCATATTTAAACAACTGTGGAAAGGAGAAAACTTTGAGAATGTGCTAGAATAAGCCTTGTCTCTACCCCTAGTTTCCAAGCTTAACCTCCCTCAAGCTTTTGTCAGAATTTCAAAGGGTCTATAACTTAAAAACCAATAAACAACAACAACAAAAAAAACAACCAGGATGAAATCTAGAGAGATGTATTCCTATAAAATATTTTTTCCTTCAAGAAATAAAAACAAAACACACTCATGACAGGCTCACTACATGTCTGACAAGGCTGTCCATTCAGAGAGGCAGAGGATTCCAGAACAGCCCTTGAGGTCCAGTCAGACTGCTACAGGCTCTTGAGGTGAGAAAGTAGGCTACCCACACATACTGTGGGGGTGTCTGACCCAGAGGAAGGAAGCTGCGGTTTGAGTAGAGGAGGAAACTGAAAAAAGAAAAGGTCTCTGATCTTCCAGTTTCACAAAAAACAACTGAAAATGTAAATAGCTGTTTCCTGTAGTACCAGTTGACAGTTAACAAGAAGCAGTTGAACAACTATATCAAGCACATACATAGCCATGTCTGCCTTTTTATGAAGCAGAGGATAACTGGGAGGCGGACAGTCAAATGGGGCGGTGAGGGGCCCTGGCTCAGATGCCCTGCCACTGTCACCAGAGGACTAGTCTGTGAGAGGCCAAAAGTCTTACACAGCCAAGAAGACTTCTTACTGCTGCTTCCTGATCTCTCTGGTGTGACAAAGGCCATCCAGTGCCACGAGGCAGGAGAACACACAGCACTGCACACACTGTGCACGGCACATACAGCTGGAAAACCAGCAAGTAACGGTGCGGGGAGAACAGAGGAGGGAAAGAGAGAGATCTGAAATCTACTTAAACAGAACTACAAAAAGCAGATTTAAGGGGGCCAAACGTGCCAAAACGCAGCCCAGGGAAAATGGCACAGGTAACCTGACAGTCCCCAGGTGGGAGACTGCAGGGAAAAAGTGTGCTGTCATTTGCACCAAAGCTTTCATTTTATGACTCATGTGGGCCCTGCTGCTCCAGCAAAGTTCAGGTAACAACAGTATTTTCATGTTAATCATCAGTTGGGTAGGATGCGAGAAACACCTTGTGCTGACCCATTGGAAGTTTGCTAATCTGTAAATTACAAGCTTTGAATCAACTTCTACACCCTGTAACTCTAGGTTTTATGACATTAGCTTTTTCTAAGGGTGATGAAATGCTTTCTTCAGTAAATCAAAGCTGGCTCTTTTCCCCCATTGTGCCATGAATTGAACCTAGGGTCTGTACACTCTACTGTGAGCTGATCCCCGGCTTGAATTTCAAAAGAACCGAGATTACTAATAAAGATGGGGTGTCAGCAAAACTCTGTCTTATATCCAAAAATAACCCAATGGGAAAATAATTAAGACTATACTTTTATCATTAGAGTAATTTGGAAAAAAATCTTGAAAGGCACATACAAACACACTTACTAAAATAAATGGTGATTCCAAAAAGCCACTGATTGTAATGCACAGTGTAATAGCAGGGTTTTTGTGGGATGGACCAGGACATTATCTGCACGCTTCCATTCTACAACACAATCTGTTCAATGATAACAAACGTCACATTTCCATGGAATCCTCAAAAGGAAGCAAAACCAAGTGTCCCTGGATAGGTTCCTTGTTAAAGTTGCACTGAAAGAAAAACATTCCAATTAGCCAACAAATAGCAATGTTTCTGTTGGTTAGAGGTAAAGTACATAGTGCAAGTCACCCTACACAATGGCCCTCCTCTCTCTTGTCTTCCTCACACTAGCCATTAATGTTTTCAAAAGTAAGTGCTGGCCAATGATTATTTCTTATGGGGAAATTTGCTTTGTTATACAAATGCTTTGGATTACAAGCATGTTTCTGAAATGAATTCTGCTTGCAAAGCAAGGTTTTACCGCACTCTATTTCTGAAACCTGTTTTCATGTGTAGATCAGTTTCTTTAGGATCTGTTCATAGAGTGGAACCTACTAGCAGAAGCTCTCAGAACCAGAATGTATACTTCAATGGTTCTTCCCCTGTTGCTTCAGTTTGAAGTTTATAAATTTGTTTGTTTCATTCTTTCCTCCAAGAAAGATGTTTTGTGGTTCTTGTTGTTATTACATGGTTTTACCTAAACTGGCCTCAAACTTAAAACCCTCCTGCCTCAGTAGTGGAATGATAAGTATATACTATCACACCCAGGTTTTTCTTTTTATTTCACAGAAGAAAGCATATACTGACTTGCTTATAATAATTTAATTTTGTCTTTGTTCTCAAAGATAGTTTCACCTCACCATTCATTTGGGAATTTTCTGTTCTAGTATAATGTAGTTTCAATCACACATGAGAATTTAGAAAATTTTATAAGATAATCAATCTATATTAAGTAGAAATATGCTGATTTGCTTCCTGATAGATCCAAAAGGAAAAACTGTAGAACACAGATCATATAAAAGATAATTGAAAATAAGTTCTAAAAGGACACTACCAATTTCATTGACAGGAGATTTTCTCCTCAGAAGAAAATATTTTACTTTTATCTGACAAATAATTTTGTGTAATCATTCCCAGCAGGACCTAAGTGAGGATCACACATTACACTCAGACAAGGTTTCTGCTTATGGACTTTGCCTCTGTGCAGTCAGCAAAGGTTCAGGTTCTTTGTGGACCACCAAGGGACAACTGTGTGCACCAAGGGTCCAGAGGGCATCACCTGGTTCAGACCATACTCCTGTCCTCTAGTCTCCATAAGCGGGTTTTGTCAGGCAATTCAGTCTGCACTTAAATGAGACAACAGGAATTTTTCTTATCAGTCAAAGGAAAGTAGTTAAGATGCATCCAAAACGAACAAGATGAAAAGACCATCAGGTGGAATAGAAGAC
This sequence comes from Petromus typicus, assembly GCA_004026965.1. Taxonomy (NCBI): domain Eukaryota; kingdom Metazoa; phylum Chordata; class Mammalia; order Rodentia; family Petromuridae; genus Petromus; species Petromus typicus. The sequence goes on from PVIR01002708.1 coordinate 72,982, forward strand.
TGTTAAAGGCCACCTTGCATTTCCCTGGTGTGAGGTCAGTGCCATTTACTCCCTCTCTCCCCCAAGCCAGGTGCCCACTGTGTGCCCAAATGAGAGAGCCAGCTACTGCCAAAGGCTTGTGTTGTCAGTTAGGGCTGCAAGCTTCTGTGCCTGGGACTGAACCTGCTTCTCCCAACTACATAGCAGCTAGATCTGCTCAGTGTCTTGGGTCTCGGTCTACTCATCTTTAAAATGAAGGAAAGAATGACATCTAGTGGAAAGTGATGCCGTAGGATTAAAAGCCACAGAAAAATGCCTGGCTTTTAGTAAATGTGCAACATGCTTGCTCTTCTGATTCTGTGAGGGAAACAGACCCACAGAGCCACAAGCAGAGTACAGTATGGTGAGTTCCTGCAGAGATTCGGATGATTCAGAGGAGCCGCATCCAATGTACATGGGCCCAGGGATTCCCAGGAGCCACACACTGGGGAACATCTCTGAGCATCAGTCCTAGAGTTGGGCAGCGTGAAGGGACCCATGCAGAACTATGAAGGTCAGAACAGCACTTCCAACAGGAAGAAATGGTGGTGGAAATTTTAAAAAGAAGCCGACTTTAATATGCCAGGTGAAGGAATTTTAACCTGATGCTGAAATAGGAGGTGAGCTTCTGAGACAGTCAAGCTGGGGAATGACAAGACCGTTTCTCAGAACGATTACTGAGGCACTAGAGAGGATGAGATGGGGGACAGTCTCACCTTAATATTCAGAAGACAGAGAAAGAAAAGAGTGAGGAAATTTCCATCCAAACTGGTTAAAGTGCTGACACAAGGGACCCACTAACCTGGGCAACTTGCCCTGGAATTCAGCTCATTTTCTCTTTTGTTCTATTGCTCTGAAGCCAGCATTCAGCGCTTCTGGTTTCTATACCATTTTATGTATCTCCATGGATGACTTCACTCACTTCCCCACCCGCTCTGCAAGAGGGGAAGCCTTGTGCCCATTCTCTGAGGGCCGAAATGCCAATTAAGAAGTGTTATTTTCCTGACTCCCAGGCAGAGGTCCATCTGCCTTGGCTGTGTCCACAGCCAGCACGTGCTACTGAAGCACCAAGGAGGGAAACAGAGGTATGCAATCACTGGCTGGAATGGGCCTTGAGCTTCCCCACTGCACTCTGCTCCCAGATGGCACACACTTGACATGAAACACAGTGCTCACTGAAGTGAAGGTGCTCTTCACGATCTCACTCACCGAATGTGGAAAGCCACAAAGTTATCTCTGACCACATGGAGTGTTTATACTGGCCACATAGCTGCTCCCCTAAAGAAACCTGTAGGGAACCTGGACTCGGCCTCCTGGGGCCCTGGTGTGTGGTGTTTGCCCTGTGCACTGGGCGAGAGATTACCTGAGAGGGGAGGAGCACCCAGGGAGGATGGTGCATGGGATAGGTGGGTCCTTCCCCACAGAGTTCTTAAACAAAGTCAAAGGAATCACAGTGGGAATTTCATTTTTATTAGCTCAAAGTAGAACAAGGTACCAAGTGTCTACTCGCAAGTGGGAAATGTCATACAGAAAATATCCCTCCTCCAATACTGATGCCAAATTAGGGCAGGAGAAAGGCCAGAGTTTTTAAAAATCTCTTCCCTCAGCATATAGCAAGTTACATATAATGAGTAGCTTTGTTGTTCTGGTTTTTTGTTTGCTTTTGCAGGTGAATCATCTTAGATCATGAGCTTTAAGTATTAATTAAAAATGGAAATTAATGCACAGAACCAGCTAACTCTGATGAAAAGATGATAGTTAAGTAAGCAACACCCTCCAAATGAGACCATAAATGTCCACTGAAAGACTCTGCATGTGGCGAGTGAGGGGAGAAGGCCAGGGAAAAATAAGTCATTTTCAACCTATGCATCCCAGAAGGTAATTTTTGTTTTTAGCATTTAACTAGTAGCAGGAAACCTACCAGGAGCATAGAAGAGAATAAAAGAAAAAAAAAACTTATTTAGTGTTCCCTAGAAATTATTTTCTTTAATAAAAAGATGCCCATACTTCTGGATTATCTCCCTTGGAAAATAAAAGTTTTGAGGCTGTCACCCTTACAGCGCAGGGATTCCCTAGCTCATAAATCTCAGGAAGTAGCCACAGGAAATCTGCACCTTAGAAGCAGATGACCTGCTTCAGCAGGTAACCAGAAAATCCAAAGCACTGTGTAGTCTGGCCACAAATAGGTCAACTAAACTTGATCTGATGATTCAAAATATCTGCTGAGTGAATGACTATTTTTTTCTTGTATCTGCTAAAAGAGAGGGATCGAAACACTAAAGATACTTTGGAGCTTGATAGGATCTTAAATATTATAGAATCTAAACAGTCCCCCTTTTTCCTAAATAAACTAGAAAATTCCTGGGAGCCATTATTTCACCCCCATCCAGTTCCTAGACTGTCACTAGTTTCACACCTTCTGTAATACGATAACAGACTTTGAAGCTGGACATAGGACTATTCTACATTACTAATATTGCCTTAATACATTTGGGTCAGTTCCATTTTTCACATAAAGACGATTTTTAGATTTAGATCTGTAGACCTTTTCATTTCAGAAGCCAGGACTCCATAGAAAATGTTCCTTCCATCAAGACTCCCTGAAGTCACCACATGACGGACAGTAAGTTGGGTGATGAACATAAAGGTGGTACTCAAAGGTCACCAGCCTGAGGGAACCTACAAAATAACAGGTACTCAAGAAGCAGAGAATGGGTAAAAAAAAAAAAAAAAAAAAAAAAAAAACCCAGAGAAAGCATTAGCTGCTGCTGCTGGGAAGGGCTTAGGAAGGCCTCCTGAGGAGATGAAGTCAGGGCTGGCTGTCAGAGAATGGAGACAGGAACAGTCAGCAGAACAACCACAAAGGGCAAGAGCTGCAGAATACCCAGACGGGATGAGCACGGCGTCCCCAAGGGAGAGCAGTAAGACAATATAGACCTATGAACACTAAATTATGCACTTCAGACCTTAACCTGTAGGCATGCATGGCCATTGTTGGGTTTTACATGAGAAAGTAAATCAAGTGGGTAGAAAGTGTGAGAATGGAAGATGAATTAGACATAGTGATATTGCCAACAACAACAGCACACAAGAGACAAATATAAGCAAAGAAATGGAAATTTTTACAATAAGAACTATAAAAATGATGAAAGAAAGTAAAGACACAAAAGTAAAAGACTGCCAGTGTTCAAGGGTTGGAAAAGTTAATATTGTTAAAATATCTAACATTACCTAAAGCAATACACAGATTCAATTAAACTCACCATTAAAACATGAATGACATTCTTTATAGAATAAGAAAAGACAATCCTAAAATTTACACATATGCGTAAAAAGTCCTAAATACTCTGACCTGTTGAGCAAAATGAACAAAAGCTCAAGAAGTCACAATACCTGATTTCAGTACATATCACAGCATCGGAGTAATGACCAGAGCAGTCATGGCTCTGGTATAAAAACTGAGACAAAGGTGAAGGGGACAGAGAGCACAAGAGAACCCATGTATCTACCTACGACCAAATGATTCTCAACAAAGACCCCAAAACATGGAAAAAGAGCCGCCTTCCAGGAATGGTAAAATGGTGCTGGGAAAATTGATATTCATATAAAGAAAACTGATATACTGACCCCCTGTCTCTCTACACACCTACAAAAAAAAGCAATTCAAGCTGAGTCAATGAGCTAAAACTACTCAGCTTCTAGAACAAAATCAAACATTTGAAGACACAAGGATGAACAATGAATTTTGATTAGGATCCCAAGAACATAGGCAACAAAAGCAAAAGAAGATGAATAGGATCACATCAGATGAAAGTTTAGACACACAATGCACAGAATGAATACACAGGATATGGAATGACAGAAAATATTTACTACATTCATATTCACAGTACATGTGAAGCACAAGTTATAAAAATATAAGCAATCCAGTTAAAAATAAGCAAATGGTCTGCATAGACACTTCTCAGATGAAATACAAATGTCAATAAACATATGAAAAAATGTTGAGTCTCATTAGCTATCAGGAAAATGCTATTCAAAACTACAATGGAACATCAGTTTTCCCCAGTTAGAATGATTACATTCGGGGAAAAAAGGTAAGTGGCACTTATGAAGCTCTTACACTTTGCTGGCCGGGATGTAATTCAGCACACCCACACTCACAACAGCTAAAAGATCTCCCTATATGCCAACCAGTGGATAAAGATAATGTGGCATACAGACACAAATGAAGAGTATTCAGCCATCAAAAAAATGTCTTTTGCAGTATTATAGATGGAATCAGAGAACATCTTGTTAAGTGAAATACGCCACACACAGAAGACATGTACTAGATGTTCTCTCTCAGAATGGAAAGCTTTTCCTCAGTATAAAGCAGTGACGGCTAGAGGTTGGGAAGAGTGGGGAGAGAAGGAGGGGAAAGGGAGGCTGGGCTTGATCAGTGTGTGATGTATGCATGTGTGACAATACCACCCTGAATCCCTTCACTGGCACAATCTGTATATCAATCAAAAATAAATATTTTAGAAAGAGAAAATGTAATAAATGAGGGTCAGAATTTTGCATTTCAAAACACCTGTCTCCACTCTCTTCAAAACAAGACTGGGGGCTCACCTGCGATGTTTTCAGCAGGAGGCGAATTGTGCACAAAAGATGGTCTTGTCCTCCACCAGTGGCGGAACCACACATCAACTTCTGTCTCTCAAGATTCACAGGGATCCAGAAAGTGGAGCTATCTTTTAGCTCATGTTTTGAGGAAAGGTCTCTAATGGAAAATAGGTTCCGGTACACTGTGAGAATGAGACAGACAGGACGGCCTGGAGAATCAGCACACATTTACAAACTACTTGATCTCAGGCAAACTCCTCAGGAAAGCTCGGCCTTCCAAGCTCCAGCTTTCCTCATTATAAAGCAGGGACAAAACACCACCTTCTTCAGCACATGACTTATGAGCATGAAAACAGATCCTTGGAGAAGTGGACAGTAAGGACAGAAAAAGACAACTATCCTCTCATTAGTGCTTTTGACAATGGACTAGAATGGAATTGTGTTTCTAAATTTCAAGTAATAAAAAATTTGGTTCTTCAGAGGTATTACAGATAATATTGTTTTTAACTGTTCACTTTCCTAAGCTTATCCTTTCTAAAATGCATCAAACTTATTTAATTTAAGCTTCTTCCTGGTGACATAATGATTGTGATTTTCTCAGGTTACGGGGAAGAGCTGACCCATTAAGTGATAAATACCCTGTAGGTGTGATTTCAGTGGAGTCAGATGTGTCCCAGAGCCTAGAACACCTACCACTGTGAAATGTAAGGCACAAGGTGCAAATGCTCACACCTGGAGGGTGACAAGCTCGTGACTACCTTAAAGCTTTTTGTTATCCATATCTTCCAACATGTACAAAGGTAAAAGGAGAGTATAATACTTTATCCATATCCATCACCCACCTTCAACAATAATCAACAATGTGCCGGTCTTGTCTCATTTATACCTCTCCTCTTTGCCTCCTGTTTACCTTCATGGTATAATGGAGTTCTAATGTATCACTGTAAGTGCACAATTCAATGATTTCTGATAGATTTACATATATTAGGCATATATTGTTACATATATTTTACCACCATCACTGAGCACTCCATCACCCTGACTGGCTAAAAGAAAATGTGGTACACATGCACAATGAACTACTGCTCATGTTTTAAAAGGGAAATTTCGTTACTTGTAATAATAAGAACAAACCTAGAAGTTAATATGTTAAGAGAAGCCAGGCACAAAAACACAAATACTGAATTATCTCACTTATATGTGGAGTGAAAAATAAAAAGTTAAACTCAGAAACAAAGCCGTGCAATAGTTACCAGAGAGTCTGGGGAGACACTGACCACAGACAAATTTCTGTCAGACAGGAAGGGGAGGTCCAAGTGACGTACTGCACAGGGAGGGGTCAAAATACAAGGTCCACATTCACAATAGAGACCCTGTGACACTGGTTCGCTTAAGACATCCCTCCTCACTCTGAACACAAGGAGCGTGCTGGTCTTTCTGCCTCTGGAAGCCACACTAGAGCCCTGTCCTGAGTGTCTACTTGTCTGTCTTGGATGCTCAGAAGTCCTGATTGACTGACACATTCCCTTCCCTATCATATCCACTCTGGGAAACAGCAAGAAGTTGCATGGTGCCCGATCTGGTGAACAAGATATCTGAAGATACATTGAAACATTTCTGTTTGATAGAAATTACTGTCAACATTTGGTCAATGATGGGTGATCAAAAAGGTGAATGTTTAGAAATTTAAAATTGTTATAGCAAAAGACATGGCTATAAATCTCCCTCAGAACACCTCCCTTGCTTTGAACATTTTGAGCCTACTGTTCATGGTAACACGTATTTGAAAACTGGTAAGAGTGGAGATTTTAAGTGTTCTGACCTCATATGTAAAAGAGATAGGGATATAAAGTAATTCATTTATTAAATAGCTCAAGGTAGCCATTCATATATATGGTAACATATTCAACTCTTCATAAACACCACACTGTACATCACAATCATATATCACTCTAACCTACGAACACAAGGAAATCCTGCTTTTTGTGACAACAGGGATCATCTAAAGGACATCAAGTAACATGAAATAAACCAAGGAAAGAAGATATAAACTTTTAGAAAAAATTTTCTTAACATTTCATTATCCTCAAAGTGCTCATTTGCCCCATTTTCCACTTTGGCCTGAGGAAGCAATTACCTGCTTGCTGTCTTCATGCACTGAGCTCTTCTACCACACAATGTGCAAGTGTCTGCATCTCATTTTCTACTTAACATCCTGTTTTTGTAATAAAGTGCTGTATAATGTTGTAATATACTTTGTTCTTTTACAGCCGAATGGTGTTCTACTGTGGGAATATAGCACAATTTGCAAACTGTTCACTAACCAGCAGATGTGGGCTGTTTTTGTCTCTTATGCATAGAGTGCATACTTTAATTTGCCAGGGTTCTGATTACCTTTAACCAAACACAATCACAAGATACCAGGATTTGATCAGACCTGAAACATCAACAACCCAACCTCTCATTTAATAACTAAAGAAACTAAAATCAAAACATTAATTTTTACAATATTCATGGTTCATTGATGATATAGGATTAGAACCCAGTATTTCCTGTCATTGCTTTTTCTTTATTTCTTCTTAGATCTGTTTTCATTCTCCCTTGCGAATCATTCTGCCTGGAGCTCTCTTCCTGCAGTCTCACTCTGAACAAGCGTCTCTCTGCCTGGACCACTCAGTCTGGAGCCAGCTTGAGAAACCCTTGAGTCCCCACCACAGGGTAAACACTCAGCCTCATCTGTGCCTCCCGGAGCAGAGTAGAGAACTCAAAGCAAATGCACTGGCTGATGCTCCTGAGCGCCCCAGGCATTTTATGCTGACCTGCCATTTCCACTCAAGCTCACTTTCTGTCCTGTGTCTGCTGGGTGGCTGTGCAGCACAGGGTTCCAGATGTCCCCAAGAGTTACAAGATACTATCTACATTCCTGGATTTTACTTCTTTAGGTCAAGGGAGATTGTCAAGAGAAGAAAGCAAAAATTTCTTTGGTCACTTGAAACCAGAAATATCCAATTTTTTTTAAACCATCTCTTGGGTGAAATAGTTATGTAGTTAGCACAGATTTATGGCCAATAGTAATTTCATTTAAAATAAGAAGAAAAATTCTATCAATACCCTACATGTACAGGAAAGAGGTGCCCTTCACTAGTCATGGATGGAACTGCCCTGATTTCCCACTGTTTACTCTGAGTAATACTGCTCATTAGCACCCCATTAGCCTAACAGAATAAGAAGTCTCTCTGAAGATGAAAACAATCCATGGGCTTTTTAAAAATAAAATATTCTTCCAAGTTTCCTATAAATTCTTGTCAAATGCCAAGTACACAGAACTGATCCTGAATACTTTTTCAACTATATAAATCTACTCTACCATAGTTGCTCACTTTTTTGAAAAATGTTTACAAATCATGCACCACAGGTTAGAAGATGGTGTCTAAAGCTGTCCAGTAACTGGCTGTTATCTCCCACCAGTTAGCAGGTATTTACCAAACATGCCAGGCACTAAGCAGAGCAGGGGAAGTAAAAGTAGATAAAATTTGGCCCTATGGCCCTAGTAATCCACCTGTGATAACAAGACAAATACATAGAAGCTAAACAGTACAAAGGAGAGTAAGGTCACGGGACAGGACACAAGTACTACAGAAAGTAGGAAGCTGACCCAGGACAATACTGAGAACAAGGAGAGGAAGGACACTGCAGCCTAACGATCACACAGAAACCAGACAAAGCTCACGTATGCAATGATCAACCATCTCAGCACGCAAACCTCCAAAGGCTCATTTCTAACAAATAAGCCAGACAGATGAAACTCCTATCTTGGTCTTTTTAAAAAGTGATTTTATTTATACATACACTATGATCATATTCAGTATTGAGAATTTGAAGCTGTATATGACACATCTTGATTCTCATGTTTTCCTGCTTCTTCAGCTTGGTCTAAAGGCCCCATAAGTCTGGCCCCATCTACCTGGCTAGATGCTGTCCAAGCCAGACTGCCCACAAACAGCCTAAACATGGCACCCCATGCCATCCATCCTCCCAGTGGCCTCCCCTCAATCTCAGCTGCTGAAATGCATCAGTTTTACACTCCACTTCCTTCCTTGACTTCCTTTCAATAGTAACTGTGCAGGTCTTTGCCGTACAGACAGCCCGTGGCACTGACTCACTGTGTGATCCTCGCCCTGGTAGAAGAGACATTGTGTGACTCCCAGGGCTGGGTCTGACAGCCACGTGTACCTCCACTTCGTGCTCCCATGTTGCTCCCTCGGGGGACGGCCTCCATGTGACACCATTTACTCCAGTGAGTGTACACACAGCTCTACATGCACGGACTGAAATCTTCTGCTTCAAGCCAGGACCATTGTGTCAGCTACAGAAGCCGACCAACTTGGACCTGTGCCATCTGCTCAAGAAAAGCCTTCCAATGTCTGCAGATCTGGCCAACTCCAACCTCAGTCTCATGAAAGACCTCAGCCCAGAACCATCTAACCAAGCTGATCACAGACTCCTGACCCACAGAAGCTGAGTACAGTAACGGGTATTTATTTTTAGTTTCAGCCAAGTTTTGTTAGCTGTTTGTTATGCAGCAATAGTTACTATGCCTCCTTATGTGATCTTCTGGGATTCTATATGTTTCTATCCTAATCTTTTTCTTAGAATTATATTACAATACCCCAAGAGCAATTAGTTTTCAATTCTCTACATGTTTTACAAGACATGTAATAATCATTAGTTTATTGACTGATAAAAGAATTTTAAAAAGAAATGAAATAACTGGCAAAGTGGTGCCTTGGGCTGACTTCATACTGGTTTGGGATAATCATTTAAGTAACATCAGCTGGAGCCTGGACTTTGCTCTCAGTCGCCTGTAAGGTCTTCAGAGACTTAACTCGCCTGCACAATAGTACTGTCTCCCCTCCCCGATGTTCTGAACTTGTCCAAAGTAGAGCAGCTTGGCAGTGTCACTGGTAATATGTGCACACAGGGGCAGCCAGGAGTTACTGACAAGGTTTGGGGAGGAGGCTACAACCTGCACAGAGGTGTGCCACTGGCCAGACCAGGTCCTGCCCCAGCACAGCACTCAGTCTTGACTTCGGCCCTCTCATGTGACTTCACAGATTTCCACTTCGATCTCTTCTGAATGCTCCAGTAATTCAATGCAGATCCTCTCTTAAACTTAGGGGTAAGTTGCAGCCTGAAAGAGTCCTTTCCGAGGGTCTTGAACCCAAGGAAGCAGCCTAAGAACTGTTTTCCTCCTGTTAAACCATGAAAACGCTAGGACCAAGCTTTTGCAGGTCCTTTTATCACCAAAACCACAGAAGGCACAGCCCTCGCCACTGGGAAACACCACGGAATCTGAAATTATGGAAGTGCAGATTATGTACATGACAAGTTGAGGCTCACTGCACCAATTCCTAACTGTACTAATTCCTAACGAGCCAGCTAGCTCAGAAGATAAATGAACTAGAATTAACATTTTTATTAATGACTGGAGGATGAAAGAAATGGAAAAACATTTAAGAACCTACAGAAGGAAAGATCCATGATAGAGGACAGTTGTTCCCATAGTAAAAAGGAGTGTGTGACTTCAAGTCAAGAAATGGAGCCCAAAAGTAGTAAACGGAGCCTAGGGGCAAAGTTAGATTCTTCCAAGAATGGGAATTTAGTGCTGATTAAATTTCTGTGCAGTTTAAAGTCCTCCTCTTTCTCTTTCATGCCTCCATCCACAGACTCAAAAAGGGCTGGTATTTAGCCTAATTCTTTCCACATGTGAAATGCACCTCCCCACCTACAGGCACTGGTCAGAGCAGTTTCTCCAGAGAAAGGGGGTGGGGAGTGCAAACGGTTCTGCCCATTAGTGTTCACAGCCTGAACATCATTAGCGAACAGCCCGGGCCCAGTTGTATAAACCTTCAGAAAGGAGAGGCTGCAGCCCAGCTGTTCTCAGCACTTCTCTTGACTCAAAAGAGCCATTGCTTGAGCAAAACTCAGTCTAATCTCTTAAAGATGTGTATTTAACCAAAGCAAACTTTTTAAACATCTCAGGATCTTAGTCTCATTAATTATATTCCAAAATCCAATCCTATCAATGTCTGTCAGTGTTTCTGCTCCAGTCCGTCTCTGTAGTCACAGAGTAAACTCATGGCTTCTGAAAATACATGAAGGGGAGATTCTCTCAGGCTACATCTAGTTTTACTCTCTCCACTTCCTTCTCAAGAATGCCAAAAACCAATTTCATTTAGAAACAAAGCGAAATGTCTGTGAAAACAGAAAACGTCCAGGGAAAGGAGAGCATGACACTGTGCGTTCACTCTATAGACACAGCGCTCTCTCTGTGTTATTGTGGAGAAGAAGGAAAGCAATAGGAAGAGTGAAGGAGAGTACTTTTATACACACCTATAACCTCACCATGTGCTTCTCTTCCTCAAGGTCCTTTACTTTTCCTGGGAGTTGTCTCAGTAGTGGGTGTCGTATGTTTACTTTTTAAATTATCAGGATACAATCTCACCTCACAAGAACAGGGTGGTGACATGTGGACCACCCCAGACAGATGCCCTCCTCACCTACAGATTCTCCAGCATTAGCAATTCCACAAGCCTAAATTTAATCCCTATAAGAGGTGAGAAGTGGTCTGACCTGCTAATCACAGTAGATTTTAAGGCAAAGTTCTCACTTTTCTTGTTGAACTAAATTAACCCCTTACCTGAATGTAAAACTGATGTTTGGGCAAGTCATAGAAATGAGATCACTCGGGCCGGGGGATATAGGTCAGTGGTTCCGGCGCCTGTCTTGCAAGTGCAAGGACCCGGGTTCGATCCCTAGTAACCACATAACAATACTGGGCGTGGAGACTCACCCCAGTAGCAACCAGTACCACATACCACAGTGCCGGGCGTGGTGGCTCACGCCTGTAATCCCAGCACTCGGGAGGCAGAGGCAGGAGGATTGCTGTGATGTGAGTTTGAGGCTGAGCTCAGGGCCAGCCTCAACCACAAAGCAAGACCCTGTTTCAAAAAACCTTAAAAAAAAGAAATGAGATCACTCTACATCCCTACTGAGGACACATTACATGAGCTCTAAAGACAAACAGAATGTTCACAGAAGCAGTGAGTGGGACAGGGGCTGCCAGGACCGGGGGGTGAGTGGGGCTGAGGGAGGCCTTCGGTCCTCAGTTGGAGGCTGGGACCTGACCCGCAGCATGACATTACTAACACTGGGGGTCTCTGGCTGTCGGGAGCAATTCTGGAGCACACAGATAGCTGGGACCTGAGGCGGAGGAGCGATTCCTTCCAGACCCAGCGAAGTTTCACGTGAGGCAACTCCTGGCCAATCTCAGGAAGGACAGGCTGATGTCCAGAACACAGTAGCAAGAGACAGAGCAGGCACCCGTGCTGGCCAGAAAGCGGCCAGGGCCTGGCTGGGACAGCATGGCTTAGGAGCAGGCATCAGAGGAGACGCCAAGAGGGTGAAGGATGAGCGAGAAGGGCCAGTCACTGAGAAGTCTCCCTCCTGCCATGTGAGGACCCTCACACTGACTGTTCTATTCAGTCCACACAGGCTGTTTTACAAGTGACAAAACTCACACTTGGGGAATCCAGTACAGCTCTGAGAAGTCCTTGTGTCCACGTACACCAATGTTGTGCCAGGCGCATGGTGGAGACTTCCAGAGGCACCCTGAACTCGGGACGGTGGATGGAGAGACATGGCCACACTCTGCACATAGCTCTGAGGGACACAGGAGCCACCGACGACGTGGTTAGAGGAATCAAGCACCAGAGCACAAACGCCAAGAGCCTGAAGTGTTTACACAGCCTGGCTGCTCTCCGGCACTGTTTTTATAGACTTTTCCAAGAATTGTTAGAACGCCTCAAAACTCCAGTGGAAATTTAAATTCTCTCCATTGACAAATATATTTTTGTTATGAAAATTTAAACACTACAGAGTATGAACTGAAGACATAAAATTTTTCTTTCTCCCTTCTGATATTCCCTTATTAAATAGCATATTGCTCATTCTTCTAAAAAATGCTTACACACTTATAAACATGATATGCCTTTTTCTAACATAATGAGATCATTATTTGGCTTTTGAATTTAATCTGTCTTGGAGATCTTCCCATATCAGCTTACGGAGAGGACTCATTCTAAAGTTGCATCATGTTAAATCTGTCATGTGTATTGTGTAACCAACTGATCAGTGTTTAAGTCATTTAGAAGTTTCATTTGGTTCTTTATTTTTCCACCACAGGAACAGAACCCCAGGTCTCCTGTGTGTGAGGCAAACACTCCATCACTGGGCTGTGCCTCAGCCCTCCTTCATTCTTAAAAGCAACACTGAAGTAAACCGTTTTGTACTAACACTCACTTGTGCTCACTTGTGTCAGTTTCTTAGATGTGGTCAGAGGTAGCTGCTGGTGTGAGACAGAATTTTGCGAGACTTCTTCACCTCTAAGTACTGTTTATGTCACTTCATAATAAAGAGAAACACAATAGTCTAAAACCAAATCTGCTCCCCTGGAGCTCCAGGGGACAAGCGAGGCCAGCCTTCTTTCCTCCCACCCAAGCCCTACACAGAAGCCAGTCATGCTGCGTTCCCATCCCAGACCCAGTCTCTGCTCTACCAGTGGCTTCAGACTTCCTGGCTTCCATGCTTAAAATGACAACGAAAAAACACAGGTGATAATTATCTCAACTAAGCAATTCAGAGGTAGGAAGGGTTATCAGTGACCTTATCACGCCCCGTCTGTCTTTGTATGCAGGCAGGTCTGGCCCAGCCAGGTTGAACACGTCAGCCAGCAACCGGGCTGCACGTACACAGTCATCTCCTGCCTGCCTGCCTCTGCGTTTTCCATTCCACAGGACCGGAGGGAATTTCAAAAATGGTTTTGAACACATACAGTGAGATAGGAGATAGTAAGACACTTAAAATCTTATTTTTAGATGCTTTTAACTTCTTTCTCCACCAAATCCAAATAGCCAACAAGTCCGGCTTGGCCTCATCCACTCCCTCCCCTCCCACCTTGCCAGCGCCTTTGGTAGCTGCTAACAAGGTGTACTGAGGACACCTCTGAAGGCACAGCTCAGGGAATGGGAGTTCCCGGCCCTTTACAGTCCAGGATCTTAATCAGGAGCTGCAGAGTCTGCAGGAAGTCTGTGCAGGATCTGAAGCCCCTTTCCACTCTGATGGTCAGTTGTGCTAGCAAAAGTGACACCTGCCCCGGGCTAGACGAAGTCAGGCACTGTTCCTGCAGGAGGAAGCTCAGCACCTGGTGCAGAGCCAATGGAAAGGAGCAGGAGGCTCGTGGCTGACCCTGCCACACACCCAAAGCTCTGTGGTCTCGGGCTTCTCATCTGTAAAATAGGGGTAATGGGCCCCTAACAGAACCTGTCCCAGACTTTGACTGATGGGTCTGGGGTGCATACAGAGATCCCTCTACAGTGTGTAGCACACAGCAAGGCATTCAGTGAATTCGGGCCTCGCCAGCCACACAGGGCTTCCATACAGGCTCGTCCAAGCTGAGATGAAAATCCAGGCAGCTGAAAAGAGGAAAAGAAGAAGTCTCTAGGAAGGTTTGTGCAGAATTACTAAAAGCAGAACGGAAAAACCTTGCATGTCTCGTGCCCTGCCCAGGACAGAGTGCCAGGAGAGCAGAGTGCATCTGAAGGGCACAGACAGGCTTCCTGCCTGTGAGAAGCCAGGTATCCCCAGTGCAGTTGAGGTGGTGGGCTCCCTCCTCCTCACTCCAGAGACAGTGGCCCCTTCAACGCTCACACTGCAGGGAGAACTGCTCTCCGCGCTCTTCTGTCACTGCGCTGGTGGTGAAAGGCTTCAAAGCTGTGCAACACAAGACTGGCTTGTTTTCCATTATGACATGTGATTGGTGCACTACAGAGGAGGGAAGGAAGAGCCTGAGGGTCAGAGGCCAGGACCTGACAGTGGAAGAGGGAGAGGATGCCTGCTGGACAAGTGCGGACGGACCTGCATGGAACTGTGATTTTATCTGAAGAGACAATCTCACTACATTCCCCAAATTGGCCTAGAACTTGGGCCTTCCTGCCTCAGCTTCCAGAGCTGCTGGGACTACAGACTTGTGCACTCTGCCCAGCTGCAAATGCTCTGAGAAGCACGATGTGCCAGTGCTGGGAGGCTGCCAACTATCTGCAGACTTGGCAGACAAATGAAATGCGTGCCAAGCAGGAAACAGAATGCAGCAGCACAAGCTGACCCAATGTCATGACATCATGCTGGGCAGCGGGATCTCCACCTAAAAAGTGCGGCAGCGAGTGGAATGGAAGGCACCATGTGTGGAATGAGGGCCCTCTTCTTCCCACCTGCCCTCAGCACTGGTGCCAAGCGACAGGAAAAGCTCAGTCCAGGGCCAGCAGAAGAGGGTCTCTCTGGGAAGGTGCTGACTGGGCCTAGAGATGCCACCAAGATCTGAAAAGAGGTCATAGTGAGGCAGAGTCTGGGCTGTGAGGCTCACAAAGCGAGAGGAAAGAGTGGGCCCAGAGGGGCCAACACGAGTCCACAGGATGGCCAGACAGGGCGCAGCCACACACCTTCCGTCAGGAAGCGCCTGGCCACAGGCCTTGCCCAGGGCTGCAAGTGTCCAAGGGCAGCAATTCCTGTGGGCTCATAAGGAAAAGGAGGGAGCCCACATCCTCCCGCACCGTCCATAAACACGCGTCCACAGAGTGCTAAGTACACTTCTCCAGGGCCAGCCGGAGTTGTAAGAATAAAACCAGGCTTGTTAAGTCTGTGACTTACTCTCATTAACAGGAGGAGGAGGTCATCCAGCATCAGGAATGAGCGTATCATAAACCTGGCTGCCCGATTCCAGCACTGGAATGCCAGATGGACAGCAGAGTGGCGCAACAAAGATACAGTGATGCGCCAGAAGTCCCAGAGCAGAGATCACCAAGCAGGAGGAAAGTAAGGTTGCCATCAGACTTTCTGACAGTACTTTATGTCAAAAGAAAGCAACACAACATTATTTACAATTCTCAAGGGAAATTAGCATAAGCCAAGATTTTTCCTTATGATCCTGGGGATTACATCTATGGTCTTTGCTGAGCTATATACCCAGCCCTTCATAAAACTTTTAAATTTCAGGCCAGGGATTTAGCTCAGTGGTTCTGGCCCCTGTCTTACAAGCCCAAGGAGCCCAGTTCAATTCCCCGGTTAACCATATACAATACTGGGTGTGGAGACTCACGCCCACCAGCAATCATACCACAGTGCCAGGTGTGGTGGCTCATGCCTGTAATCCCAGCACTCAGGAGACAGAGGCAGGAGGATTGCTGTGAGTTCAAGGCTTGTCTGGGCTAATAGTGAGCTCAGGGCCAGCCTGAACTACAAAGCAAGATCCTGTCTCAAAAAAAAAATTTTTTTAAAGGGGTCCAGGGAGGTGGCTCTGCACTAAGGCCCAGGGTTTAATCCCTACTACAAACAAAAGGACTCAGGAGCCACATGGAAGATGGTCCAGCCAAGGACAGCGTCATTAGCATCACAGTAAAAATTAAAACTTCAGTGGATTGAAACCCATCAGCTACACTTAATAACACGAGCTTACAGTTTTAAAAATGCTTATTATCCTTTTCTGAGAATGACATGAAATCAATCCTTGAAATCCAGGTAAATCAAAGGAAATGAACAATTATCTTGCTTTTCCTAGATGAACTGCTTCATTGCCAGGCTATGAAGCAACAGACTGAAGGAAGGTCTAGTCTTATACAATTATTCCAGATAATCAATAAAATAAAAATGACAGAATTAAAATACATTGTCCACAGTCCCAAGTGGGTTGACAGATCTGCACCCTGAGGATCAAGGGACAAGGCTTTAGGCAAATCTCAGTTAGAGAAGATAAATATTCTACCTCAGCCAAAGGGATCAAAGCTCTAGGATTGATGGGCCCCTAAATCCAGATGAGAGAGAGAGAGAACCACCCCAGCATGTGCACAGCATCACCCTGAATGTGCACTATTATCAGGGCTGAGGGAAATGGCACAGACTTAGCAGCCAGTGAGGAGGGTGGTAAGAGGATCTTTGGAGAAAGAGATGTAAAAGACACAGGGTTTTGCCGTTTGTTCTTTTAATAAAGCTACTGTGTGTTTGGTTGCATAGGGTGATAAAACCATCAGCAGATGCAAGGAAGTGATAACTGAAGAAGCCAATATGGCACTTAGTTTTGGAGGATGCAGGGAAACGTGGGCCAGGCTAGTGGGTTTGAGGGACTCTGCTGAAGCTCTCATTTCCAACATGAGTGCTAGTGATACAGGTGTTTGCCTTAAAATGATTCTCTGCACTATACATTTGCTTTGTGTGGATTGCGGCATTTTTATTTTATAACAAAAGTTTTTAGGTGCTAACAGATCCAGGAGTGTTGGAAAAAGCCGCAAGTGTCAGTGGGAGAGAGGAGCTGGGGACCCAGCTGCAAACACACTGGTGCTTCTGGGAACTTCTCATGGTCACTACAGGCGATTTCATCCACTGTTCTGAGTAAAATCGTTAGACACCAGTCACCGATGGTATGCCCAGAATATTTCAAGGCAGTCTCACATACAGGGAGCTCTAGGACACCTACAGGACTGGAAGCGGCAGCTGGGTTTAGGGTGCTCACAGACAAGAGGCTCCTCATCTCGCATGCCCAGAGCTGTCCAGGTGACCAGCTCCATGCGGCCTGGAGCTTGGCTTTCTACTTTTACAACTACAAGCTGTGAAGGACGAGAGATGGAGAAAACTGTGGTACAACCAGATTGGTGGGAGAGGTAAGAGTCGGAGAGAACTGGCAGCAGAGGGGAGCTCACTGCAGGTCACTGAGGGCGCTGCCCGTAGCCTTCCTGAGTGTGAGCTGGCAGGCGGCTCAGCATCCAGGATGCAGAGCCCACAGAGGCCAGGCACTTGCAGCAGCTTTAGTCCTTAGTCATAAATGAGGGTTAACAAAGATGCCTTTCTTCCCAGAAATGCTCTGTGAACTATACCCTATCAACAGAATAATACAAAATTTCATTTTATAAAACTATAAAAACCAGCGCTCTTCTCAAACATGCATAGTGAAGATGAAATTAAATAATGTGTGTGAAACACTTACCACAGTTCCTGGCCCATGAGAAGGACCTGATAAATGTTTATCATGACTGTGGGTGCTGGACATTTTCAGGAATAGGAGAATCCTATGTCATAGACATTGCCTCAGTTTCAACTCAGGGTGCTTTCTCCAAATAAGTAGTGTTATTTTTACAAACCCAGGATCTTAAGCATAACTGTCACTAGAGCAGTAATTAAGGGTAAGTAATTTTCAACACCTTCCAAATCACTACGTTATTTTCCTTCCCATCACCATCATTGGGGATTAAGTTTAATTGCTATAAAATACGGGACTGTTATCATCTGCTGGGCCTTGGCTGTGGACACTCTGGGTGCGGCAGTGCCGGGGAAGCTCCCACAGCAAGGCCTCCCTCAACGCTCACTGCCGATGTGCTGTTTCCACGGAAGTGTGACTTGGTTCTAACCAGGGAGCCCAGGAGGCTAGAGGCAAGAGTGAACGGCCAGTGAGAAGACAGGGACGCCACAAGATTAAGGTTCCCTCTTCTTTCTGAGACCCAGTCTCTTGTATAGTAGCCTAGAACTCACGATGTAGCCAGACTGGCCTCGAACTCAGAAATCCTCCTGCTTCAGCCTTCCTGGGGCTGAAATTACATGCATGTGCCATCATATGTGGCTTCAGATGCTTGAAGAGAGCCAGTGTATCACCTCCGTGTCCCATCTGCACACACGCTTTCAGGCTTCAAAGGGCATTGGCAGGTAGTGTGTGCTGCTGAAGAAGCCACTTCCTGCCGGTGATGTGAAAAGTCTGAAGATAAAGAGTGTCAAGCTATAGGACAGAGGGCAGGACCGTCTGGCCTGACACGATGCCATGCACGGGTCTGCCCAGCCCAGATTACAAAATGCCCTCTGGCCAGGACTGTCCCAGCTGGCAGGTGAGCCTTCTCCTACCTGCCTTCTAAAGCAGCCTCACTGCTATGGCCCGACTCAGTCCCTACACAATCCCGGTATTGGTGCTTCAACCCCCTTGAGGTGGAAGTGAGAGGCAGGGGCTTGGGGCAGTGAGGAAGACATAGGGCTGCACCACTGGGTGGTGTCACAGCGCAGTGAAGAGTGCCTGATGCCCCATCCACCTGCCGTCTGTTCCTCCCCCATACCCACCAGGGGAGAACATGAAGAGGCGGCATCACGGAAGCAAAGAAGGCCCTAGCCAGACACTGAGTCTGCTGGTGTTTGCGCCTGGACGCTGATTCTCCAGAGTGTGAGAAATGCATTTACTTTCTCTATAAACTTCCTACATTGCACACCCCATTTTAGCACACTTGCCTATGTTCGTAAGATGCCTCACCCCCAACATCTCAGAACACGGCTGTATTCGATGACACAGTTCAGTTAAAATGAGGCCACCAGGAGGGGTCCTAGCCCACTCTGACTGGCACACTTGCAAGGGGGGGCACTAGGCCACAAAGGGACACACTGCGGGGCAGAGTAATCGAAACTATCTGTTCCTGGTAGAAACAAACCAGAAGAAGTTCAGAGGAAGCTCTTCAGGCTGAAGGATCAGAAAATACCAGATGCAAACTTGGGTTTACACTAAAAATGATGGCACTAAATATAGCAAATAAATAGGTTAATATTTTCACAATGTTTTTCTATTTTAATTTAAGAGAGAATTGTTTAAGGTAATAAAAAAAAAAAAAACCCATGACTTTGGGAGGCTATATATGTTCAAAAACAAGCCGTACAGGGCCAGCAATTTAGCTCAGCAGCACCATGCCTACCTTACAAGCACAGCACAAGGGCCTGAATTTGATCCCCAGCATTGCTCAAAGAAAAGAACTAAGCCATACAACAATCAATACAAAGAGCGTCTGTAATAACCTTTGCAAGAATGGCTCTTAAGGACTGCACTGCCTTCCCATAAGTTCACCTAGCAAACCTGTGGCCTCAGTGCGGCTGCATGTGCAGGTAATCAAGACCGAATGAGGTCAGGAGGAGGAGCCTGAGCAGCATAGGGCTGGCACCCTCACAGGAGGACGCCCCACAGACCTGCAGGACCGTGGCCACCTGCCCGCTGTGGGCTCCGGGAGACCCAGAGGCCTCCTTCACCTTGTTCACTCTGCTTTCAGCGCTGAGTGGAAGTGGGTTTCTGCTGTGCGCACACACAGAGACAGAATTCCAGGAAGACTCAGGACAGGGCGACCTCGAGAACTGATGTGCCTGCAGGGCACTCAGAATCGAGGTCTGCCCCAGAAGAGGTTCTCTACCCGGCCTGTGCATCTGGAAGTCACACCCAGACAGCCCCAATGCTTCACATTCCAGCCCCTGGAGAGCCTGGGGACGGTGGATGGGATTCCCGAGCACTGGACCTGGAGGACAGTGGCCCCAGGAGAGAAGGCGGAAGCAAGGTTCGCATCACTCTATTTTCCTAACTGCTGGTCTTTGATCAAACATGTAAATGTAGAGAGAAAAAGCAGTGGCTCCACAGAATCAGTACTACCTACCATCAGCAGAGGGCTCTTATTATTCATCATTTCCATGACCCCAGTTCACACGTTAACTGAAAACTGACTGGCCAGAAATTAGAAAAAGAGAAGAAAGTCTCAAGTTATAGCACAACCCAAAATACAAAAGGAAAAAAAGTGATAAAGTAAAAAAAAGAGAAAAAAGAAGAAGGAAGTTATGGTAAGATGGCTTCCCAGAACAACTACTTTTATCTATTTTCCGGTTGCCTTCCCATTACGAAATAAGAGGCCCACACTGGGCAGTGACCGTGTCATTAACCCTGCGTGGCCAGGACCTCGGGACGGTGGGCAGGAGGGAGAGCCAGCTGTTTGGCGACTCCCAGCCTCGAGCCGGCTGGGCTCTTCAAATGTATGCCACGCTCTGACTTCAGCCTCAGGGACTGCAACGTCGACGTCCCCCAGCGAGCATTGAGCAGACCTGCAGTTGCTCTACTCCAAGGCTCTCAACTCCTGCACCTACTTGTGGGTCACTCCTCAGTGTTCAGCTTTGCTGGCTGAGGGCCAGCGCTTTTCAACACTGTGTGGACCAACTTGAAAAAACATTATTTCGTAAGGTGCTTCACAGATGTGCGGTGTGGTATGGGGTGTGTGTGAGCGTTCTGATCTTCCTTAAAGCTACTCTGTACTTTAAAAAGATTTGCTATCTGCTGCTAAAAATAGAAAAGAGCAGTCCCTAGACACCAGTTGCCTAAATAAGCTTCTTCACATCAGGACAGGAAAGAAGTCTTCTGGTCCAGCATCTCAGCCTGCGTGCACCTCTCACGTAGGGGTGCTCCCAGACAGCCTTTAGCGAAGCTGCAGCAGGCCAGAGCCTGAGAATCACACCAGCCTCTTGCTGTTATACCAGGAGCTACAGCCCAGACAGACCCCAACTGACACAGCACAGAAGACACGTCAAAATGTGTCACTCCCCAGCTGCTGCGCTGAGTGGAGAGTAGGGGTCCTTCTCCATCCAGAGGTCCCCAGGCCCCCAGGGAGTCCGCCAGCCTCAGGCACACAGCCACAGCTCCAGGCAGCTCGGGCCGCTCAAGGGCAGGATGGGGCAGTGTCGCCCAATGCATGAGCTGGGCCTCACTCACTGCCAGGTTCAGCCTGTACCGAGGCAGTGAAAACAGCCTTTAACCAAACATCAGCCATTCCCAGGAAAGTACTGTGTGTCTCTATGGAGAGAAGAAGGGGAAATAAAAGCATCATTTCTGGATTGCAGGATGGTGCTAGACTCACCTGTTTACGTGTCTGAGTCAGTGGCATGAGCTGCACCTTGAAGTCTGTACTGTTCTATATAGGACTGCGTGTGTAACAGTGAACCAGCGGCCGGACAGCCTGCAACAGGCAGCACAGGTTCCGTAGCACACCGCGCCTCCACACCCTCCTTGTTACCAGCCCTGTTGTAAAGTCTTTCTCTCTCTTCTTCCTCAGGGCTGAGATTGAACTTAAAGGTCAGTGTATGCCAGGCAAACACTCTACCTCTGAGCTACATCCCCAGCCCAGAATCTCATATTTTAAAAAGTAATAAATTAAAAAGATGTTGAGCTGGTTATGGAGACAAGTGCCTATAATCCCTGCACTCTGGGAGGCTGAGGCTGGAAGATCCCAAGTTCCAGCTCAGCCAGAACAAGTTAGGGCACCAAGACTCTTGTCTTTAAAAATAAAGTTAAAAAAGGGGAGCCAAGGATTTAGCTCAAGTGACCACTCCTACGCAGTAATGCAAAAAAAAAAAAAAAAGAAAGAAAAAAGGAAGTAGGGCTATAGCTCAATGTGAAGTTTCCAGGTTCACTTGACAGACAGACGATGAGTGTCTTGAGCTCAGACACGGCCCGAGGCAAGGCCTGGCTGGTGCTATGTCCCACAGACTCGCACATCTGACAGCCACACCCCCTGTACAGCCAGGGGTTCCACAGTTGAGAGTCACTGAAAGTCTGCCACATCCTCTATCTCTGGGCTCCTGCAGCATCAACAGAGTGAAAGACACCAAGTCTACGCTAGGGCACATGTGGCCCCAGTCACCTCCCTCGCTCTTGCCCGCCCTAGCACCTGCACTCCTGTGTCCTTTATTTCCTGTGGCAGAGAAGAGTCCTGTCCTATGGCCTGACAGCTCCCCACTCCTTGGACAGGAACATCATCAGCTGAGTCCATAGCCTCCCTCTTCCATTAGAAAAGCAACCTGGTCAATATATTTGCAGCTGGTTCTAAACCTCTGGTTTGATTCTGCACCATAAATACTTCTGAGGAAAAAGCAACTGCCTCCTAAAAGGATAGTGTACTATGTGGTTTTGAGAGAATCCACGATACTGTAAAATAAATTTCTCAGGTAACTTCCATGCTCGACATGAATCCAATGAAGTCGGGTTGATTGCTGTCTCAACACTGTTCACTGAAATAGATGCCAGAAGAAATGTGCTTATTTGTTACTAATTTCAGCTGGGAATTAGGACATTTTGAAAATGGTTCTAGTATCCTAAGTCAGTACTTTCCCTAGTGACACACAGGAGAATTCTGAACCCACTTTGGCTAGTGAATGCTTACATCCAGGGAACGCTTCTTAACATCGCACTTCTTTGTGCAAGTCATGTGTCCCTTTGAGTCCCTTCACCTCAGGTAAACGTGACAAAGTTGCGCACGGCCAGGCACAGAGCAGGTCAGAAATCCCACACTCACTTGTGTGAGCTGTACTGAGGAGCTGGGACCCGCCACGCCAAGTAACTCACGAGATACAGTCTGAGCCTGTGAGCCAGGAACTTTCTACGGTGTCTCTGACAGTCTAGTATAATTTACACTCCACTTTATAACCATTTCTTTCTCTGGGCCAAAATACAGGATAGAAAGTTCTGGATCACTAGCTACTATTCCATTTCATCTGCATTTTGAAACACGGTTCTGTACTTTTTTTTTTTCTTTTGACCTTCCACAAACCCCTCATGTTAGGGTGCTGGGCAGCACTTACCAAAGGACAAGAGTGTAGAAACTACTGTCAAAACTAGACGCGTCAGAACCGGTGCCGGGAGAACCGGAAGTGAGTTCAGCTTCAGGGAAGCGTACTGGCTGGGCTGCTAGAGGCTGTCTGGCGTCTGTGGAGCTCTCGTGTGCAACTGGTACCCACTGCAGGATGTGGGCGTGTGAAGGGCGCTCCCAGGGCTCCTCTAGAGACCAGAGGTCCCCGGAAGGAAGGCGGACCGAGGCCCTCCAGTCTAGCCCCTGCAGGTCCTCACACTGCCAGTCATCGTGCTGCTGTGGGGCTGCGAATGCTCCCTGTCCGTGCCACCGCCAGTCCCTGCTGGTCCCGCAGCGCCAGGGACCTGCCCTCCGCTCGCTCACGCCCTTCCCTTCACACCAAGCAAAGCGCAGGGTGGGAGCAGGCAGTTCCACGTGGTTCCAAGTAAAGCTTGGTCCTAAACAAGACGGTACTGAAGTTCCAGGAGGGAAGTGTGTCTGGCTGTTTCGTGCTCTGCATCCCTAGCAGAACCGGATGACCCGAGCCAGTTCACCAGGAGAACTTCTCTCACATGCACTTTCTTCCGATTTCAACACGATGAAAACTGCAAAAAGCAGTCCTCACAGAGCACCGTCTGCCGTGCAGCCTGCCAGCCCTTACTTGTGCGGTTCTGGCCAGAGCTCTCTCTCAGCAGCCAGCACCCAGCAAGAGAGGGCTCACAACACATTTCCTCACTAAACTTAAACTCATCCGCACGAAAGACGCTGTAGAATAAAAACCTCCCTCAAAGAAAAGGTCCCAGAGGCCTGTTGCCCACAGTGCTTCTGGTGGAACCTTTCCACATTCAATGATTTAAATCACTAGAATATAAAGGCTTGCAAAGTCTATATGCATCAGCGCAGAGAGTTTAAGGACAAAAGATTCACTATGTGAGAGAGTCACATGTCCCCGGGGAACAGAGATCGCTAACTTTATCTTCAAACTAGAACATAAAAATTCAAAAGGCAGTCGGTGGGACAGCCGATTCGTGTATATGGAGCAAAGTGATGTATGTCCCCAAAATCTACAAAGACTAATTGTACAACAAGCTAGAATATTAACAATAAATTGCTGACCAAACTCCCCACAAGAGGCCTAATTAGAAGGTGGCAATAAATGTTTCCAGGTGTTTAAGTGTGGTAATTATTTTTTCCTTAAAGAGAGATGGAGTCATATGTTTACCCTGCAAAGTATAATGTTTCCTTAGTTCAAACACAGTGGAAGCACTTCCGTGTAACACAGGATTTGAACTGGGGTAAGAGTATCTGTGGCGCTCAGCACCCACACAGGGACCTGTCAGCTCCTCACTCCGGCTGCAGGACACCACACAGTGAAGAAGGCGAAGAGCGCCGGCCTCGGCCACCGCGGGGTCATTTTACACAAGCAGAAACTTAGCGGCGACGCGGTTGCTGTGACAGCAACGCTAAAAACTTTCACCGTCGAAATCCGCTCCTCCCACGAGGAACACTGACACGCCGCCACGAAACGACCGGAGGTGGGAGGCACGGGTGGACCCTCCGAGACCGGCCTGCGCTCTCGCCGGCGTCGCGCCCACTCGTCCACGCAGCCCGCTCCGGCGCGCCCACGTGCGCGGGCTCCGCTCCCCGTCCGCACCCCTCCAGCGCACACCCACTCCGCACGCCCACTCTGCACGGGGCTCTGCTCCGCGTCCGCACCCCTCCAGCGCACACCCACTCCGCACGCCCACTCTGCACGGGGCTCAGCTCCCTGTCCGCACCACGCGCGCACCCCACTGCACACCCACTCGTCGTCTCCCAAGTCCCCAAGTCCCGCTCGCTTTTCCTTCGCCCTGACGGCCGGGGCAGCCACGCATGGAAGGGCCCGCGAGGACTTACTCGGAGGGCCGCGGTGCCGGGCTTTGACGCGAAGGGGCGTGGCGGACGGCGACGCGGGCGGATGGAGCCGCTCTCGGTGCAGAGGACAGTGACAAAAATCGAGGGCCGCAACGCAGAAGAGGAGCCCGGGAGGGGCGGGGAGGGGGCGGAGTTACATCGAGGGGCGGGAGGGGAGGAGCCAGGGGCAAGGTGGTGGGCGGGAAGGAACATGAGAGGATGGAGGCACACGGAGGGCGGGGCGGAGCGGGGCTGGGGAACGGAAAGGGGAGGGGGCGCCCGGGACAGGGCGAAGTGAGGGGGAGCAGGGAGAGCTAATGAGGTGGGGAGAAGGTGGGATGAGGGGAGTGACCAGGCAGGTGGGGCGGGTGAGCAGGCGGGCGGAGAGGGTCTG